>SJYR01003912.1:62976-77434 GCA_006410655.1 Kobus ellipsiprymnus | reverse complement strand
TTGCTTTGGGTAGTATACTCATTTTCACTATATTGATTCCTCTGATCCATGAACATGGTATATTTCTCCATCTATTGTGTCATCTTTGATTTATTTCATCAGTGTTTTATAGTTTTCCATATGTAGGTGTTTTGTTTCTTTAGGTAGATATATGCCTAAATATTTTAGTCTATTCATTGCAATGGTGGATGGAATTGTTCCCTTAATATCTATTTCTGTTTTCTCATTGTTAGTGTATAGGAATGCAAGGGATTTCTGTGTGTTAATTTCATATACTGCAACTTTACTATATTCATTGATTAGCTCTAGTAATTTTCTGGTGGAGTCTTTAGGGTTTTCTATGTAGAGGATCATGTCATCTACAAACAGTGAGAATTTTATTTCTTCTTTTCCAATTTGGATTCCTTTTATTTCTTTTTCTGCTCTGATTGCTGTGGTCAAAACTTCCAAAACTATGTTGACTAGTAGTGGTGAGAGTGGGCACCCTTGTCTTGTTCCTGACTTTAAGGAAAATGCTTTCAATTTTCCACCATTGAGGATAATGTTTGCTGTGGGTTTGTCAGATATAGTTTTTATTATGTTGAGGTACGTTCCTTCTATTCCTGCTTTTTATTCCTGGTTTTTATCATAAATGGATGTTGAATTTTGTCAAAGGCTTTCTCTGCATCTATTGAGATAATCATATGGTTTTTATCTTTCAATTTGTTAACGTGGTGTATTACATTGATTGATTTGCAGATATTGAAGAATCCTTGCATCCCTGGGATAAAGCCCACTTGGTCATGATGTATGATTTTTTAATATGTTGTTGGATTTTATTTAGTAGAATTTTGTTGAGGATTTTTGCATCTATGTTCATCAGTGATATTGGCCTGCAGTTTCTTTTTTGTAGCATCTTTGTCTGGTTTTGGTATTAGGGTGATGGTGGCCTCATAGAATGAGTTTGGAAGTTTACCCTCCTCTACATTTTTGGAAGTGTTTGAGTAAGATAGGTGTTAGCTCTTCTCTAAATTTTTGGTAGAATTCAGCTGTGAAGCCGTCTGGTCCTGGACTTTTGTTTGCTGGAAGATTTCTGATTACAATTTCAATTTCTGTGTTTGTGATGGGTCTGTTAAGATTTGCTATTTCTTCCTGGTTCAGTTTTGGAAAGTTATACTTTTCTAGGAATTTGTACATTTCTTCCAAGTTGTCCATTTTATTGGCATATAGTTGCTGATAGTAGTCTCTTATGATCTTTTGTATTTCTGTGTTGTCTGTTGTGATTTCTCCATTTTCATTTCTAATTTTGTTGATTTGATTCTTCTCCATTTGTTTCTTGATGAGTCTGGCTAATGGTTTGTCAATTTTATTTATCCTTTCAAAGAACCAGCTTTTGGCTTTGTTGATTTTTGCTATGGTCTCTTTTGTTTCTTGTGCATTGATTTCTGCCCTAATTTTTAAGATTTCTTTCCTTCTACTAACCCTGGGGTTCTTCATTTCTTCCTTTTCTAGTTGCTTTAGGTGTAGAGTTAGGTTATTTATTTGACTCTTTTCTTGTTTCTTGAGGTAAGCCTGTATTGCTATGAACCTTCCCCTTAGCACTGCTTTTACAGTGCCCCATAGGTTTTGGGTTGTTGTGTTTTCATTTTCATTCATTTCTATGGATATTTTGATTTCTTTTTTATTTCTTCTGTGATTTATTGGTTATTCAGAAGCGTTTTGTTTAGCCTCCATATGTTAGAATTTTTAATAGTTTTTTCCTGTAATTGCCATCTAATCTTACTACATTGTGGTCAGAAAAGATGCTTGGAGTGATTTCAATTTTTTTGAATTTACCAAGGCTAGATTTATGGCCCAGGATGTGATCTATCCTAGAGCAGGTTCTATGTGCAATTGAGGAAAAAGTGGAAATCATTGTTTTAGGATGAAATATCTATCTATCTATCCTATACATATCACTTAGGTCTAACTGGCCCATTGTATCATTTAAAGTTTGTGTTTCCTTGTTAATTTTCTGTTTAATTGATTTATCCATAGGTGTGAGTGGGGTATTAAAGTCTCCCACTGTTGTTGTGTTATTGTTATTTTCCCCTTTCACACTTGTTAGCATTTGACTTACATATTGCAGTGTTCCTATGTTGGGTGCATATATATTTATAATTGTTATATCTTCTTCTTGGATAGATCCTTTGATCATTATGTAGTGTCCTTCTTTGTCTCTTTTCACAACCTTTAAAGTCTATTTTATCTGATATGTGTATTGCTACTCATGCCTTTTTTTGANCTTCTTGGATTGATCCTTTGATCATTATGTAGTCTCCTTCTCTGTTTCTTTTCACAGCCTTTATTTCAAAGTCATTTTATCTGATATGAGTATTGCTACACCTGCTGGGGTTTTTGTTTTTTTGTTTTTGCTTTTTTTTTTTTTTTTTTTTTGGTCTCCATTTGCATGAAGTATCTTTTTCCAGCCCTTCACTTTCAGTCTGTATGTTTTCCTTGTTTTGAGGTGGGTCTCTTGTATTGGTGGGTCTCATATATTGGGATCTTGTTTCTTTATCCATTCAGCCAGTCTTTGTCTTTTGGTTGGGGTATTCAACCCATTTACATTTAAGGTAATTATTAATAAGAATGATCACGTTGCCATTTACTTTATTGTTTTGGGTTTGAGTTTATACACCCTTTCTGTGTTTCCTCTCTAAAGAAGATTCTTTAGCATTTGTTGAAGAGCTGGTTTGGTGGTGCTGAATTTTCTCAGCTTTTGCTTGTCTGCAAAGCTTTTGGTTTCTCCTTCATATTTGAACGAGATCCTTGCTGAGTATAGTAATCTGGGTTGTAGGTTTTTCTCTTTCATCACTTTAAGTATGTCCTGCCATTCCCTTCTGGCCTGAGGAGTTCCTATTGAAAGATCAGCTGTTATCCTTATGGGAATCACCTTGTGTGTTATTTCCTGTTTTTCCCTTGCTGCTTTTAATATTTTTTCTTTGTGCTTGATCTTTTTAATTTGATTAATATGTGTCTAGTTATGTTTCACCTTGGATTTATCCTGTGTGGGACTCTGGGTTTCTTGGACTTGGGTGACTATTTCCTTCCCCATTTTGGGAAATTTTCAGCTACTATCTCCTCAAGTATTTTCTTATGGCCTTTCTTTTTGTCTTCTTCTTCTGGGACTCCTATGATTCGAATGTTGGCCCATTTGAAATTGTCCCAGAGGTCCCTGAGGTTATCCTCATTTCTTTTAATTCTTTTTTCCTCTCTGCTTCACTTATTTCTACCATTCTATCTTTTACCTCACTTATCCTATCTTCTGCCTTCATTATTTTACTGTTGGTTCCCTCCACAGTGTCTTTGATCTCATTTATTGCATTATTCATTATTGATTGACTCCTTTATTTCTTCTAGGTCCTTGTTGAATGTTTCTTTCATCTTCTCAGTCCTTGTCTCCAGGTTATTTATCTGTAACTATTTTTTTTGTTTTCACGATCTTGGATCACTTTTACTATCACTATTCTGAATTCTTTTTCAGGTAGGCTCCCTATCTCCTCCTCTTTTGTTTGGTTTGGTGGGCATTTATCATGTTCTTTTACCTGTTGAGTATTTCTCTGCCTTTTAATCTTGTTTAGATGGCTGTGTTTGAGGTGGCCTTTCTCTATTCTGGCAGTTTTTTGGTTTCTCTTCATTGTGGAGTTTCCTCCCTCCGGGTGGGGTTGGACGAGTGCCTTGTCAAGGTTTCCTGGTTAGTGATGCTTGTGTTGGTGTTCTGGTGGGTGGAGCTGGATTTCTTCTCTCTGGGGTGCAATAAAGTGTCCAGTAGTGAGTTTTGAGATGTCTATTGTTTTAGTGTAACTTTGGGCAGCCTTTTTATTGAAGCTCAGGGCTATGTTCCTGTGTTGCTGGAGAATTTGCATGGTATGTCTTGCTCTGGAACTTGTTGGCTCTTGGGTGGTGCTTGGTTTCAGTGTTGGTATGGAGGCTTTTGGATTATCTCTTATCGATTAATGTTTCCTGGAGTCAGGAGTTCTCTGGTGTTCCCACGTTTTGGGCTTAAGCCTCCTGCCTCTGGTTTTCAGTCTTATTCTTACAGTAGCTTCAAGACTTCTCCATCTATACAACACTGAAGATAAAACATCTAGGTTAATGGTGAAAAGTTTCTCCACAGGAGGGACACCAAGAGAGGTTCAAAGAATTATATGGAGAAGAGAAGAGGGAGGAGTGAGATAGAAGTGATCAGGAGGAGAAGAGGATGAATCAAAAGGGGAGAGGGCACTCTAGCTAGTAATCAATTCACTATGTACTCTCCACAATCTAGAACCCTCAGAGAGGTTCGTGGGTTTACATAGAGAAGAGAAGAGGAAAGAAGGAGACAGAGGTGACCAGGAGGATAAAAGGGGGAATCAAAAGGAGAGAGACAGGTCCAGCCAGTAATCAGTTCCCTAAGTGTTCTCCACATCCCAGAACACAGACAGAGATTCACAGGGTTGGGTAGAGAAGAGAAGGGGGAGGGAGGAGATAGAGAATGACCTGATGAAAAAAGGAGAGTCAAAAGAGGGAGATAGTAATCAAGCCAATAATCACCCTCCTAAATAAAAATGACTACTGAAGAGTGGATTCTTAAAGGTACAAATTTGATAACAAATACCAGAAGCAAAGATTAAAAATCTAAAGTAGAGGTTACACTCTCAAAAATACCATATTAAAAAAAAAATCACACAAATTATAAAAAATATATATGAAGTTTGCTTTAAAAATAGGGTCTTTTTTGGTAAGGTAATAGTAGGTTATAAAAATGAAAAGTAAAGGAGTAACAGTGGACCTAATAATAAAAATTATTTTTAATTAAAAAATTATAATAGTAAAAATATATCTGGAAATTTATCTGGAGCTGTTGTAGGCAGTGTGGTGTCAGTTCAGTTTCTGATAGTTCTTTGTTCCAGCTTATACTTCTCAAGATCTATAGGCCCCTTCCAATGTAGTTTGTGTTAACTACAGGGTTTTAATCCTTTGCACCTGTCACTTCCAAGGTTGTCCCCTCCATTTATTCTGGTTTCTTCTGTTTGCAGGTCTCTTCAGTGTCTAATTTCCGCCCTGACACAAGGGGGAGAAGGTGATCACTTACTTAGGCTCACTTGTTCAGTGCTGTGGGGAGGGAGGAACACTGCAAACAAGTATCATTGTTGTGTGTGGGGAGTGCTCGCAGTGTCTCAGCCACACTGGGTTTTCGTCTGCTTACAGTGTGTGTGCTTTTCCAGTCTACACTGCTCAGGCTTCAGGTTGCTCTGCAGTGGAACTGTCTAAAGTGGGCCCTGGGTTGCATGCATTTCCCAGATCTAAGCCACTCAGGTTCAGGTTCTTGGGTATTCCACAAAGGTGCAGACTCAGTTGGGCCTGCGTCTTGTGCCCTTCCAAGGTCTGAGCAGCTCAAGGTGACCAGCTGCTTGGTGAGCACACTCTTCCCAGGTGCAGTGCATCTTATCATCTCCCTGGTCCCAGCTGCTTGATTTCCTGGGTGGCAGTGGGTGCGCCCTCTCAGGTGTGCCCTGTGTCTCTTCTGGGGAGCTGATCTCTGGCTGCAACCCTCCAAGCAGATGTCAAATGTCCAGAATCCCAGGAAGTCTTGGTTAGAACTGGAAGCCTGCTTGCAGTTTGGTAGAGGATGCTGTCTCTGGGGCCAAGTTTGCCCCATTCCGGCTCTGTCTGCCACCTGCCTGTTTCCCCGCCTCTGGCGGGGGATGGGCCAGTCCGCAGCCAGCTAGCTCTCCTCTGGTGTTCGCTCAGTCCTTTGTTCTATGAGCGGGCTGACAGTGCCTTAGGTTAGGGCTTTTCGTGGGATAGTTCTCTCTCTCCCCCCCCTCCCCCCATTTCTCTCTGGCTAACCCACAGTTTGGGTTGCTATCTCACGTTAGCTCCCTCAGATTGCCCTCAGGGCATTCAGGCCAGGTCCTTACCCTAAGCAATGCAGCCCACTCCTCCTTGTTCAGCCCCCACTTGCTGGTGGTGGATGTGAGCGTCTGGGCTACTTCTCTGCTGGGAGTTGCCATTAAGCACATAATCTGTGGGTTTTATTTATTTATTTATTTATTTTCCCTCCTGGTTATGTTCCCCTCTGAGATTCCAAAACTCCCCACAGACCTGCTGGTGACAGGGTTTCCTGGTGTTTGGAAACCTCTCCTCTTTAAAGACTCCCTCCCCAGGACAGGTTTCCGTCCCTAACTCTTTTGTCTCTCTTTTTATCTTTTATATTTTGTCCTACCTTCTTTTGAAGACAAAGGGCTGCCTTTCTAGGTGCCTAGTGTCCTCTGCCAGTGTTCAGATGTTGTTTTGTGGAGTTGCTCAGCGTTCAAATGATCTTTCGATGAATTTGTTGGGGAGAAAGTGATCTCCCCATCCTATTCCTCCACCATCTTTGGACCGCCCCTTAGAGTTTTATTATGAACATTCCAGGACTATATTTTCCTGAGAGCCTATTCCTGTTACTTATCAGCATTTCTTAGAAAAATCCACATGTCCATGTATACTTCTTCCTCAAATTGAAATAAAACAAATAATCAGTTATTGGAGAGGCAGGAAGTTGATTTGGTCAATGGATTTTGTTTCAGTGTCTTCCTAATGGCTGTTGATTAATTCAACATGGCTGTCACATAGTATCCTAATGGAAAGAACAAGGGGTTTGGAGAAAACACTTAAGTTCTTTGGATCACATTTGGCTGGATGACCCTTGGAAAAGTCACTTAACTAATTTGATCCTTATTTAACTAAACTCTAAAATGGGCGATTAAAACTGATTTCATAAGGATGCTGTGAGTGTTAAATAATATAATTTGTAGAAATTTACAAGCACAACTTAGGTGCTCAATATTTAGTAGTCATTCTACAAAATGAATGATCTTTGATAACATTAAGCTAAGTGCTGCATGCCAGTCACAAAAATATAGTAAGCTTATGACCCTATTTATATGAGTTATCTAAAATAGTAAAATTTCTAGAAAATGAACATAACATTGTGGTTTCCAGGGATGGAAGGGAGGGAGAAATGGGAAACTGTTGCTGACCAAGTAATAGAGTTTCAGTTTTGCAAGATGATAAAGTTCTAAAGAGTGGCCAAGATGATGGAAGAGAAAGACCTTGAGCTCATTTCCTTGCACAGGCACACCAAAATAATAACTATTTACAGAGAAACTATAGATGAGAATGATCTGAAGACTAGCAGAAAAGATCTTCTACAAACAAAGACAAAAAGAAAGAGCCAGTACTATATTCAAAATAGATAACCAACAGGGACCTACTCTATAGCACAAGATTTTGCTCAAAATTCTGTAATAACCTAAATGGAAAAAGAATTTGCAAAAGGATATATATATGTACATGTATACTGGAGGATTTCCCAGGTAGCGCTAGTGGTAAAACAAAATCCTACCTGCCAATATGGGAGACAAAAGAGACATGGTTTCGATTCCTGAGTCAGGAAGATCCCCTAGAGGAGGGCATGGCAACCCACTCCAGTATTCATGCCTGGAGAATCCCATGGACAGAGGATCTAGGCGGGCTATGGTCCATAGGGTCCCAAAGAGTAGTACATGACTGAAGTGACTTAACACGTGTGTACATGTAACTGAATCACTTTGCTGTACACCTGAAACTAACACAACAGTGTAAATCAACTATAGTCCAATATAAAGTGTTTTTGTTCAGTTGCTATGTAATGTCCAACCCTTCGTGACCCCATGGACTGCAGCATGTCAGGCTTCACTGTCCTTCCTAACTCCCGGAGTTTGATCAAATTCATTTCCATTGAGTCGGTGAGGTTATCCAACCATTTCATTCTCTGCTGCCCCCTTCTCTTCCTGCCCTCAGTCTTTCCCAGCATAAGGGTCTTTTCCAATGAGTTGGCTCTTCGCATCAGGTGGCCAAAGTATTGGAGCTTCAGCTTAAACATCAGTCCTTCCAATGAATATTCAGTGTTGATTTCCTTCAGAATTGACTGGTTTGATCTCCTTGCTATCCGAGGGACTCTCAAGAGTCGCCTCCAACTCCACAGTTCAAAAGTATCAATTCTTTAGTGCTCAGATTTCTTTATAGTCCAACTCTCATATCTGTTCATGACTACTGGAAAAAAATTATTGGAATATAGTTGGTCTACAATATTTGTTAGTTTCAGGTGTAAAGCAAAGTGAATCAGTTATATATATGCATATATCCACTCTTTTTTAGATTCTTTTTCTATTTAGGCCATTAAAGAGTACTAAGTAAAGTTCCCTGTGCTATACCATAGATCCTCGTTGTTGTTCAGTTGTTGTGTCCAACTCTTTGTGACCCCATAGGCTGTACCCTGCAGTCTCCTCTGTCCATGGAATTTTCTGGGCAAGAATACTGGAGTGGATTGCCATTTCCTTCTCCTGGGGATCTCCTCAGACCAAGGATCTAACCCATAACTCCTGTATTTGCAGGCATATTCTTAACTACTGAGCCATCAGGGTTCAGTTCAGTTCAGTCACTCAGTCATGTCTGACTCTTTGTGACCACATGGATTGCAGCAAACCAGGCTTCCTGTCCATCACCAGCTCCCAGAGTTTACTCGAAGTCATGTCCATTGAGTCGGTGGTGCCATCCAACCATCTCATCCTCTGTCATCCCCTTCTCCTCATGCCTTCGATCTTTCCCAGCATCAAGGTCTTTTCAAATGAGTCAGTTCTTCCCATCAGGTAGCCAGAGTATTGGACTTTGACCTTCAGCATCAGTCCTTCCAATGAATATTCAGGACTGATTTCCTTTATGATGGACTGGTTGGATCTCCTTGCAGCCCAAGGGACTCTCAAGAGTTTTCTCAAACACCACAGTTCAAAAGCATCAGTTCTTCAGTGCTCAGCTTTCTTTATAATCTCACATCCATACATGACTACTGGAAAAACCATAGCTTTGACTATAGAGACCTTTGTTGGCAAAGAGATGTTTCTGCTTTTGAATATGCTGTCTGGGTTCCCTGTAGCTTTTCTTCCAGGAGTAAGTGTCTCTTAATTTCATGACTGGAGTCACCATCTACAGTGATTTTGGAGCCCAAGAAAAAAAAGCCTGCTACTGTTTCCATTGTTTCCCATCTATTAGCCATGAAGTAATAGGGCCAGATGCCATGATCTTAGTTTCTGAATGTTGAGTTTTAAGCCAGCTTTTTCACGCTCTTCTTTCACCTTTGCCGATAGGCTCTATAGTCCTCTTTGCTTTCTACCATTAGGGTGGTATCATCTTCATATCTTGATTACAGCTTCTGATTCATCAAGCCTGGCATTTCACATGATGTACTCTGCATAGAAGTTAAATAAACAGGGTGACAATATACAGCCTTTCTCAATTTTGAACCAATCCATTGTTCCATGTCCAGTTCTAACTGTTACTTCTTGACCTGTATATGGGTTTCTCAGGAGGCAGGTATTCCTATCTCTTTCCACAGTTTGCACTGATCCACACAGTCAAAGGCTTTAGCATAGTCAATGAAACAGATGTTTTTCTGGAATTCTCTTTCTTTTTCTATGATCCAGCAGATGCTGGCAATTTGATTTCTGGGTCCCCTGCCTTTTCTAAATCCACCTGGTACATCTGGAAGTTCCTGGTTCATGTACTGTTGATGCCTAGCTTGAAGGATTTTGAGCATTACCTTGCTAGCATGTGAAATGAGTACAGTTGTGTGGTAGTTTGAACATTCTTTGGCATTCCCTTTCTTTGAGATTGGAATGACAACTGATCTTTCTCAGTCCTGTGGTCATTGCTGAGTTTTCCAAATTTGCTGGCATATTGAGTTCAGCACTTAACAGCATTATCATTTAAGATTTGAAATAGCTCATCTGTAATTCCATCACCTCCACTGGCTTTATTCATAGTAATACTTCCTAAGGCCCACTTGACCTCCCACTCTAGGATGTCTGGCTCTAGAGAACTGACCACACCTTCATGGTTAACCAAGTCATTAAGACCTTTTTTAGGGGATACAGTTCTGTGTATTCTTGCCACCTGTTATTAATCTCTTCTGGTTCTGTTAGGTCCTTGTCGTTTGGGTCTTTTATCATGCCCATCTTTGCATGATATGTTCCCTTGGTATCAAAAATATTCTAATTAAAAACAGCTAAAGGATCTATTTCAGTTTATTGGAGAATAGTATTTGAAAACATGTGCTTTCAAATAATATTTGAAAGATGTGCTTTTCAAAGCACAAAAAGATGTGCTTTTTGTTGTTTCTTTTATGCCCTCTCTATTGACAGAACAAGGAAATATATATGTGTATACTAATCCATATGTTATATATATCTTGGTTTTCCTGATGGCTCATTGGGCAAAGAATCTGCCTGCAATGCAGGAGACACAGGAGATGTAAGTTTGATCCCTACATCGGGAAGATCCCTTGAAGGAGTAAATGGCAACCCATTCCAGTATTCTTGCCTGAAAAATCCCATGGACAGAGGAGCCTATCGGGCTTCAGTCCATGGGATCACAGAAGAGTTGGACACAACTGAGCTCAAGCACATAAACAAGGATATCCGTTCAGTTCAGTTCAGTTGCTCAGTCGTGTCCAACACTTTGCAACCCCATGGACTGCAGCACACCAGTATTCTCTGGTCATCACCAACTCCTGGAGTTTGCTCAAACTCATGTCCATAGAGTCAGTGATACCATCCAACCATCTCATCCTCTGTTGTCCCCTTCTCCTTATGCCTTCCGTCTTTCCCAGCATCAGGGTCTTTCCCAATGAGTCAATTCTTCACATCAGGTGGCCAAAGAATTGGAGTTTCAGCTTCAGTATCAGTCCTTCTAATGAATATTCAGGACAAATTTCCTTTACAATTGACTGGTTTGATCTCCTTGCTGTCCAAGGGACTCTCAAGAATCTTCTCCAACACCATAGTTTAAAAGCATCAATTCTTCAGTGTTCAGCTTTCTTTATGGGGGCCTTTGTTAGCAAAAGGATATACATATATTTGAATCTTTCTATAGATCAAACATCAGTTTTTATTGATGTCTCCAACTCCAATCCATTAGCAATTAAGCCATTTCACCTCCTCCCCCCTTTTAACCTATGTTCTCCTACTTTATTCCAAAAATAAGACAACTGATTCCTACCATCCACCATGCATTTACTTAACTGTTTATTTCCTGTACACATGCATAAAAGTATCAAAATTATTAACCCATATCCCCATGGAAACAATTTTATCAACTAGACTTCAGTGACTATGTATAGTTTTGTTTGCCTTTTAGTTCTACAGTTCTCCACTCCTTTCCAAATTTACTTATATGTGCACCTTTTTTCTCCGTCTTCTTTATTGAGATTGTTTCATACACTTATAATGCAATTTAGTTGTTTTGTCACATCCTAAATCCTATTCTGGGATCCTCCAGTCTCCTAAATGATATCTTCACTTTGCATATATTAAGGTTCAATTTTTGTGCTGTAAAGTTCTGTAGGTTTTGACAGATGCATATCCTACATTATAGCGTCATACAGAATAATTTCGCCAACCTAAAAACTCTCTTGTGCCTTACTAATACACCTCTCTCCCTCTTTCTCTGCACTGGTGACCCATGATCTTTTTATTGTCTGTATA
Source organism: Kobus ellipsiprymnus (assembly GCA_006410655.1). Lineage (NCBI taxonomy): Eukaryota > Metazoa > Chordata > Mammalia > Artiodactyla > Bovidae > Kobus > Kobus ellipsiprymnus. The sequence goes on along the minus strand of SJYR01003912.1, from coordinate 65,870 downwards.
AATTTGCCTTTTCTAAAATATGATGTATCTGGGATCATACAACATCTAGTTTTAAGCTGCATTCTTTCACTTAATATGCATTTAAAATTAAGCTGCATCTTTGCGTGACATGGTAGCTATCCCTGCATAGTATGCCATTATATGGATGTACAACAGTTTGCCTATCCATTCACATGTAGAAGAGCATTTTGGTTTGGGGGGATTATAAATAAAGTTACTATAAATAATCATAAGCAGGTATTTATGTAGACATTTTAAATCAATTGGGTAAGTACTTGGGAATGTGATTGCTGGATCATATGGTATCATTATGTTTGGCTTCGCAGTATACTGCCAAATGATATCTGAAAGTGGCTGTATTCCACAACTTTTCATGTAAAGAAAAAAAAAATCCTTAACATGTATTACATGGTCTGGATAATTCCCATATCTTCAGCCTCATCTTACATTACTTTTCCCCTCACTTTGCATGCACAGACATACCCCATAGTTACCATGCTCCTTTTAGCCTCTGAGAACCGATTCTGTGCCTTAGGACTAGAAGCTACTCCTTCTATAATCTTCCCTTCCCCAACTTCATTATCATCCCACGTTTCCATCACATCAGAATTTAAGCATATTTTCTCTTTTCTGAATTAATTAATTTTAATTGGATTATAATTGCTTTACAATATTGTGTTGGTTTTTGTCATACATCAACATGAATCAGCCATAGGTAAACATATGTCCCCTCTGCCTTGAACCTCTCTCCCACCTCCCACTCCATCTCACCCCTCTAAGTTGTCACAGAGCACTGGGTTTGAGCTCTCTGCATCATACAACAAATTCCCACTGGCTATCTGTTTTATATATGGTAATATATGTGTTTTAATGCTACTCTTTCAATTTGTCTTACACTCTCCTTCCCCGACTGCATCCACAAATATGTTCTGTTTGTGTCTCCATAAAGCTTAAGCATCTTTTCTTTAGGCTAGCCTTCACTGACAACTTTGGCAAGGTCAAATGCCCCTAATATAGGCTCTCATAGCTCCAAGTATCTTGCATTTGTAGCACTTATCATAGTTATGATACTATTAATGTATTCATTTGACCCCCCACCCCACCCATATTCCTTACCAGGCTGTAATCACCATGAAGTCAGAACCAGATTTCTCTCACTATTACATTCCTAGCACACAGAATAGTATCTTACATATAGGAGGAGTTTAACATATACATTTTTATTATATGAACAAATAAATAAATGTGTAAATAGAGTAAAATGTATTGATTACATTTGTAAGTTAATGGTATACATTTACAACATGGATGAAATTTGAAGGTATTATGCTAAGTGAAGTAAGTCAGATAGAGAAAGACAAATACTATACTCCACTTATATGTGGAAACTAAAAAAGCCAAATTCATAGAATGAGAGAATGGAGAGTAGTTACCAGGGGCTGAGTGTTGGGAAAACAGGGAGATGATGGTTAAAGGGTATAAGCTTCCTATAAGATGAAAAAGTTCTTAGGGTCTAATGTACAACATGGTGATTATAAATAATACTGTATTATATACTTGAAAGTTGCTAAGAAAGTTGATCTTAAATGCTTTTACCACAAAAGAAGAAATGCAATGGCGGTGTTAGCCTAACTGTATGGTGGTGATAATTTTGCAAATATTTAAGTATATCAAATCAACACATTATTTACCTTAAATTTAGACAATATTATATATAAATAAGATATTGTTATGTATCAGTAAGGGCTTTCCTAGTGGCTCAGATGGTAAAGAATCTGGCTGCAGTGCAGGAGACCTGAGTTCAATCCCTGGGTCAAGAAGATCCCTGGGAAAAGGGAATGGCTACCCACTCCAGTATTCTTGCTTGGAGAATTCAATAGACAGAGGAGACTGGTGGGTTACAATCCATGGGGTCACAAAGAGTTGGGCATGACTAAGAAACTAACACTTTCACTTGACTTTCATATACCAATAAGACTTGCTAAAAGGCAGTGGAAAAAATATTCTTTACATTTAAAGATATCAACTAAATTTGTAAAATCAATGTTTTCATAACCTTTTTCAAAATATGTCAGTTTCACCATTTTATATCATAATAATGCCATGCTATAATTGCTGTTGTACATATAAAGTAACTACTAATTCTAACTGTAACTCCAATGTTCCTCAAGTTATTTATTTACAACATTTAGAACAAAATGTGTCTGTGAAATACCACTGTAAAAGAACAGTGTTTTGTTTTGTTTTTTTCCCAGTATGGTTCTCAGTTGGCTTAAGATTCTTTTTTTTTTTTTCTCATTCACCAGATTCCAAGAAGGGACAAAATGATAATAAACCATCTACTGAGAAAAATCTGTCTTAAAAATGCTTTGCCTCAATTCTTATTAAGAGATTCAAACGAAAGTGGATGGATAGATTGTTTCCAATCAACCAATTTGACCACTGTTTCTTACATGTAGTTAACTGAAAGCTTAATTGAATACTGAAGGACCAAAAAAAATCAGCCTTAAGCTACATTAACAAAAATTCTACTACATCTTTATGGTATGTTACAAAAATCTTTATTTGTGCATTTCTTAACCTAAATGTAAAAATGTATTCCTTTTGAATTTCTTTTTGTTTCACCAGCAAGAATAGTCATTTCAGACTAGTCAAAGTATCATTAACTCCAAGAAACTTAGACTTGGAAAGAAACTAAAGAAACTAGTTTAGTTTCCTATCCAATATATGTTTTCTTTTTACAATATTTGGGCTCTTCATGATGCCTTCCAATGATGTGTATCTCACTTTGTACTGACATAATCAATTTTATTATTGGAAATTTCTCATCTATGAGTAGGTGACCAAAATTTTAAATAGGAGACAATCAAATACAGAGAAATGAGCAGGTACTG
>SJYR01003911.1:214791-236091 GCA_006410655.1 Kobus ellipsiprymnus | reverse complement strand
TCAACCTGACAGAAGATAATTTACTTATTTTAGAAAATGACTAAACCTTTTTTGGCTTTGACTCAATTCTCCCTTTTATTATCAGCCTGTAGTCAATTAAAACATAATATGGTTAAACTGCTTCTGATAATAATGCCAGATTAGGTAGATAGATCTTAAACCTATCTCTTGTCAATAAAATCATTTAGATACATCTTCAGCTGTATGGGAAAAAAATTTTCAGTGACCTGTAAAATCTGAATAATTTCTAAATCTCTTATATGTCTGATACTTTTTCCAACATAACAGCCTATTATTTTCTTCTGCAGTGATTTTGGAGCCGAAGAAAATAGTCTCTCACTGTTTCCATTGTTTCTCCCCTTATTTGCTATGAAATGATGGGACTCAATGCAATGATCTTAGTTTTTTGAATGTTGAGTTTTAAGCCAGTTGTTCCACTCTCTTCTTTCACCTTCATCAAGAGGCTCTTTAGTTTCTCTTTACTTTCTGCTATGAGGGTGGTGCCATCTGCATATCTGAGGTTATTGATAATTCTCCTGACAATCTTGATTCCAGCTTTGTGCATCATCCAGTCTGGCATTTCGCATGCTGTACTCTGCATAAGTGTGGGCAGCTGTGACCTGCACACTAAGTGCAGCCAAGAGGAGCTACCCCGCATCCAAGGCCAGGGGCAGTGGCCCAGATGAGCTAACCCACGTCCCAGGTCAGGGGTGGCTGGGAGGAGCCACCCAGCATCTGAGGTCAGGGGCAGGAGCCACACCACACTGGAGGCCAAGGGCAGCAGCTGGGAGGAGCAAACCCATGTCCAACGAGCAGTGGCTGCGCAGGCACAGGAAGACCTAGAGGAGCTATCCCACCTGAAGGTCAGGAAGGGCGGCAGTGAGGAGATACCCTTCGTCCAAGGTAAGGAGCAGTGGCTTCACTTTGCTGGAGCAGCCATGAAGAGATACCCCAAGCCCAAGGTAAGAGAAACCCATGTAAGATATAGGTGTTGCAAGAGGGCATCAGAGGGCAAACACACTGAAACCATACTCAGAGAAATCTAGTCAATATAATCATTCTTGGAACACTGACTTGTCTAACTCAGTGAAGCTAAGCCATGCTCGTGGGGAAACCAAGATGGGCGGGTCATGGTGGAGACGTCTGAAAGACTGCGGTCCACTGGAGGAGGGGATGGCAAACTACTTCAGTATTCTTGCCTTGAGAACCCCATGAACAGTATGAAAAGGCAAAATGATAGGATACTGAAAAAGGAACACCCCAGGTCAGTAGGTGCCCAATATGATACTGGAGATAAGTGGAGAAATAACTCCACAAAAAAGGAAGGGATGGAGCCAAAGCAAAAACAATACCCAGCTGTGGATGTGACTGGTGATAAAGCAAAGTCCGATGCTGTAAAGAGCAATATTGCATAGGAACCTGGAAGGTCAGGTCCATGAATCAAGGCAAATTAGAAGCGGTCAAAGAGGAGATGGCAAGAGTGAACGTTGACATTCTAGGAATCAGCAAACTAAAATGGACTGGAATGGGTGAATTTAACTTAGATGGCCATTATATCTACTACTGCAGGCAGGAATCCCTTAGAAGAAATAGAATAGCCATCACGGTCAACAAAAGAGTCTGAAATGCAGTACTTGGATGCAATCTCAAAAATNATCTACTACTGCGGGCAGGAATCCCTTAGAAGAAAAGGAGTAGCCATCATGGTCAACAAAAGAGTCCTAAATGCACTACTTGGATGCAATCTCAAAAATGACAGAATGATCTCTATTCATTGCCAAGGCAAACTATTCAGTGTCATAATAATCCAAGTCTATGCCCCAACCAGTAATGCTGAAGAAGTTGAAATTGAACGGTTCTATGAAGACATACAAGACCTTTTAGAACTAACACCCAAAAAAGATGCCCTTTTAATTATAGGGGACTGGAATGCAAAAGTAGGAAGTCAAGAAACACCTGGAGTAACAGGGAAATTTGGCCTTGGAACATGGATGAGTTAAATTCACCCATTCCAGTCCATTTTAGTTCCCTGATTCCTAGAATGTCGACGTTCACCCTTGCCATCTCCTCTTTGACCACTTCCAATTTGCCTTGATTCATGGACCTGACATTCCAGGTTCCTATGCAGTATTGCTCTTTACAGCATCGGATCTTGCTTCTATCACCAGTCACATCCACAGCTGGGTATTGTTTTTGCTTTGGCTCCATCTCTTCATTCTTTCTAGAGTTATTTCTCCACTGATCTCCAGTAGCATATTGGGGACCTACCGACCTGGAGAGTTCCTCTTTCAGTATCCTATCATTTTGCCTTTTCATACTGTTCATGGGGTTCTCAAGGCAAGAATCCTGAAGTGGTTTACCATTCCCTTCTCCAGTGGACCACATTCTGTCAGACCTCTCCACCATGACCCGCCCGTCTTGAGTTGCCCCGCGGGCATGGCTTAGTTTCACTGAGTTAGACAAGGCTGTGGTCCTAGTGTGATTAGATTGACTAGTTTTCTGTGAGTCTGGTTTCAGTGTGTCTGCCCTCTGATGTCCTCTTGCAGCACCTACCCTCTTACTTGGGTTTCTCTTACCTTTGCCGTGGGGTATCTCTTCACGGCTGCTCCAGCAAAGCGCAGCTGCTGCTCCTTACCTTGGACGAGGGGTATCTCCTCAGGGCCGCCCTTCTTGACCTTCAACGTGGGATGGCTCCTCTAGGCCCTCCTGGCCCGCACAGCCACCACTCCTTGGACGTGGGGTTGCTCTTCCCGGCCACTGCTCCTGGCCTCAGGCGTGGGATGGCTCCTCCCGGCCGCCGCCCCTGACCTTGGACGCGGGGTAACTCCTCTTGGCCGCCGCCCTTTGGGCATGGGGTCCTCCCGGCTTCTCCCCCGGACCTCGGACATCGGGTAGCTCCTCTCAGCCGTGCTTAGTGTGCCGGCCGCAGCCACCTGCACTTAGTGTTTTTATTTTTATTCTTTCCCAGATCACATTAATTTTTACAAATGTTTTGACCGGTTCCAAATAGGAAAAGGAGTACGTCAAGGCTGTATATTGTCATCCTGCTTATTTAACTTATATGCAGAGTATATCATGAGAAACACTGGACTGGAAGAAACACAAGCTGGAATCAAGATTGCCAGGAGAAATATCAATAACCTCAGATATGCAGATGACACCACCCTTATGGCAGAAAGTGAAGAGGAGCTAAAAAGCCTCTTGATGAAAGTGAAAGAGGAGAGTGAAAAAGTTGGCTTAAAGCTCAACATTCAGAAAACAAAGATCATGGCATCCGGTCCCAGCACTCCATGGGAAATAGATGGGGAAACAGTGTCAGACTTACCTTTTTTGGGCTCCAAAATCACTGCAGATAGTGACTGCAGCTGAAGCACAAGCTGGAATCAAGATTGCCGATATCAATAACCTCAGATATGCAGATGACACCACCCTTATGGCAGAAAGTGAAGAGGAACTAAAAAGCCTCTTGATGAAAGTGAAAGAGGAGAGTGAAAAAGTTGGCTTAAAGCTCAACATTCAGAAAACAAAGATCATGGCATCCGGTCCCAGCACTCCATGGGAAATAGATGGGGAAACAGTGTCAGACTTACCTTTTTTGGGCTCCAAAATCACTGCAGATAGTGACTGCAGCCATGAAATTAAAAGACGCTTACTCCTTGGAAGAAAAGTTATGACCAACCTAGATAGCATATTCAAAAGCAGAGACATTACTTTGCCGACTAAGGTCCATCTAGTCAAGGGTATGATTTTCCCAGTGGTCATGTATGGATGTGAGAGTTGGACTGTGAAGAAGGCTGAGCGCCAAAGAATTGCTGCTTTTGAACTGTGGTGTTGGAGAATACTCTTGAGAGTCCCTTGGACTGCAAGGAGATCCAACCAGTCCATTCTGAAGGAGATCAGCCCTGGGATTTCTTTGGAAGGAATGATGCTGAGGCTGAAGCTCCAGTACTTTGGCCACCTCATGCGAAGAGTTGACTCAGTGGGAAAGACTCTGATGCTGGGAGGGATTGGGGGCAGGAGGAGAAGGGGACGACAGAGGATGAGATGGCTGGATGGCATCACCGACTCAATGGACGCGAGTCTGAGTGAACTCCGGGAGTTGGTGATGGGCAGGGAGGCCTGGCGTGCTGCGATTCGTGGGGTCACAAAGAGTCGGACATGACTGAGCTGAACTGAGCTTTGACGCGGAGAACTCGCTGGGTGTTGTGTCTCGGTGCCCTGCGCTGGGCGTGACTGCGCTGCGCTTTTTCCTGTTCTGTTCCCTTTGCCTGAGCACTTCGAGTGGGTGGTGTTGCTCCGGTTGCTGATGAGCAGAGCTGGGGACCTTGATCCTGTAGGTCGGGCTGACTCGGGAGCCTCTCTTTCCGCCAGAATGCGCTGCTCTTGGGAAGCCCTGCTCTCTTCTCCGTCTGGACCGTCCGTTTCCTTTGGGAAGGCCTCTCGGATGCCTGCTGCTTCGTAGGGGAGATTTCTCTCTGCGGTGTGTCTGCCTCCGATTTAGCCTAGTTCTGCGTTTGCTCAGTGCGATAGCGCCCAGGGCTCTGCGTCCCCGCCTCACTCGGCATGGCACGTGCAGAGATGACAGCATTGGGGCTGGAGACGCGGGAGCTTGGAGTAAAAACCCATGACATTTCTGAATATATCGAGGTAAAACCTATTCAGATCAAACTTTAATTGTTAACGTTAAAATCTATGTTTTAAAATTGAGGTATAGTTGTTTACAATGTTGTTAGCATTAAAACCTATAAACAATAAATGGACCAAGAAGTAACAATCAAGGAATTAATAAACTCAGTTGTTTTACTGAAGAATATCTAACAACGCCAGGTGTATCCGTGCTGATGCTGCCGATCCTGACGGTCGTGACAAACACGCACATCTTCATTTTCGGTAGAAAACCAATATATTTTACACGTGCTTGCAAAACGTCCATCTTTCCTGATGTTAAGCAGTGAGACTGAAATAAAAACAGGTGAAAGCGAGTCAGTCAGAAGAGAGAGGGCTGCGCTGCGGGGTCGCCCTCACAGTGGAGCGTGCCGATGCCGCAATCGCTGAATTCAGGAGCCACGCAGGTTAAGCACGACTTCACCCCCCTACAATTTTTCACTGGTTGCAAAACATTTTTTAATAGTAATACAAAGTTACATTCAAAAGGTCTTTGTGTCATACTTGTAACCCATCTGTAACACAGTGATGACTGGGGCTCTCGGATAAAGCCCTTTAGCTTAAACACATTGATAGGAAGAACTCAGGGAATGTTGGCAGTTGTTACGTTGAGTTAGTATCACAGTATGGCTAAGTTATGAGCTTTGGAGTCAGATATGCCTGGCTTATCTGATAATCCTGGTTTAGCTGCTCACCTTAACTCGTGTACGCTGTCTGAACCTAAGTGTCTGAACCCGTGGGCGCTTAGGTGACTCCCGTTAATCCTGAGATGAAGACCACAGTCCTTCCTGCGGACCCCCAGCCCGCGCCGCCGGGCGTTGTATGATCTCATCCCGTTAGCCCTCTGAACGTGGCCCCTTTGGAGCACAAACATTTGAAATTTTGATGGTGTCTGGTTGTTTTTTTTCTTCTGTTGCGTGTGCCTTTAATATCACATCTAGGAAACGACGGAGAAAGGCATAGTCATGAAGACTCAGGTCTGTGTTTCCTTGTGTGGGTTTCATAGTCTCATCCTGGCGTGCCGGCCTTTGAGCCATCCTGAGTTTTCCACGTGGTGTGAGGAAGACGTCCAGCTTGATTCTCCTGCGAATATCCAGGAGATATTCACAGCGCCTCTTGCTGTGAAAACTCTAAAGGGTAAATCTTCCTGTTCTGGTCTGCAGTTTTTGACCAGCAGCTCTGAGAGCGTTGAATAGCAATTGTGATGGAAGGCGTCTTTGTCTGTTTTCTTTTGTTAAAGAGACGTCTCTTATATGTCTACATTAAATGTGATGTTTGCTCTTTTTTTAGTAGTTTCTTTTGATTAAGCAATTTCTAATTTGTTAAGGTTTTTTTTTTTATTTTTTTAATTTTTTTTTTAATTTTTATTTTAACTTTAGTTTACCTTACATTACTGTATTGGTTTTGCCAAACATTGACATTAATTCACCACTGTTAAGGTTTTTAAAAACTTTTCTTATTGGGAAATTTAATACACATTCTGGAGAAGGAAATGGCAATCCACTCCAGTATTCTTGCCTGGAGAATCCCATGGACAGAGAAGCCTAGTAGGTTACAGTCTACGGGGTCGCAAAGAGTCGGACACGACTGAGCGACTTCACCTCACCTTACCTTACCTTAATACACATTCAGAAAAGTACGTATGAAACAAAACTATATAATTAGTGGATTTTTATAAGGCAGAGGCCTGAGTTACCATGACCTTGGTCAACAAATAAAAGATTATATGCTACTGTTCCAAGATCAGGAAAGAGGGGTAAGCTTTTGATGCCCTCGATGTTGGAACCGTTAGTTACGAAGCCCAGGACATTTAAAGGCGGCTGGGGTCGCGTCACACGCAGTCTTCTCTGGCGGTGGCCGTGCCCCCTGAGAGGCGCCCGTTGCCCGCTGTGGTTGGGCTGAGCCGCTGCGGCTGCTTGCGCTTGCACTTCCCGGACGCACCTGCCCTTGGGTGGGCGGGTCACAGGCACCAGGCCCTTCGCTCGTTCTGTTTCCTGTGTCTCCTCGCTCCGTAAGCGGCGCCTCCCTCTGCCCAGCTGTCCTGGGGACCTGGGTGGCGGCTGCGACGCCGTGTTTTTCTGGGTTCGTTCCTGCGGTGCTCCTCCAGCGCGTCCAGCGTTAGGTGCTTCCCAGGCCTGCGGGTGTGTAAGGACCGAGACAGACGCGGTCCTCCGTGAGCCTCCACCCCCAGACCCTGCGGATTCATCTCCCGAGCGCCTCCGGGTGCCTCTCGAGCTGCTTCCATTCCGTCTCTTGCTCGTTCCGTCGGTCCCAGCCTTTATCTCTCACCTGCGTCACAGGAGGGGTCTGCCGACGGGCCGTCTCCCCTCCGGTTTCCTGCTCTTTGAGCCAAGAGTTGTGAACGCCCCGCTCCCGGAAGCCCTTCAGTGTCTCTCCAGGCTCTTCGCGCCGCTCCCGGCCTTGGGTTCTGCGCCTTCAGCTGCGCGGCTTGTCTCTCGTTCCCTCGGGCGCGTTGTTTCTGTCTCCACTTCCCAGCCTCGCTGGCCTCTCCTTGGCCTGCCCAGCTGCAGGTCTCAGGGCCCCTCGGCCCCTCCTCCCCGCGGGGGCTTCCCTGTGCCCCCCGGTATCTTACAGCTTGCCTATCAGGGCGCGCTTGTCACACCGTCTTGCAGCTAGCTTCCTATTTGACTGACTGTTTTCCCTTCACCAGACTCTAAGGTCCGAGGGCCCGGGAGCCGCGCCCGGCTCCTTCACCGCTGTGTCAGCTGCATCCGCCACTCCGTCTGTTAAGCTGCAGACACCAGGACTAGCTGTTTACTCAGTGAGTGAATCCATGAGAAGAGGGGGTGGTGGTAAGGGAGGAGCAGTGAGTTGTTCCAGAGAATAATTTAATGACAGTGATCAGAATTGGAATTTGAGTTTCTATTTATAAGCTGCAAAATGTATGATTTTCTTTCTTAGTAATTGGTTCTTATTTTAGATTTTTTTATTGGTTAAACTTTGCTTGGTTAGGTCTTAGAGGGAATTAGGAATTGGGTATCACGTTCTTATGTCTTTTAAAGACAAACAGAACAAGGAAAGCATAAACCAGGATTTAGGTGCTAAAAATATTGCAGAATTTAGAGCCTTGACCTTCAAGCAGTATGTCAGCGTGAGGAGCACAACTGTTAGGAGTAAGTGTCTCTGATACAGAAAGTTTTTGTGATCAGTTCAGTTCAGTCACTCAGTCGTGTCCGACTCTTTCCGACCCCGTAGACCACAGCACGCCAGGCCTCCCTGTCCATCACCAGCTCCTGCAGCTTGCTCAAACTCACGTCCATCGAGTCGGTGATGCCGTCCAGCCATCTCATCCCCTGTCGTCCCCTTCTCCTCCTGTCCTCAGTCCCTCCCAGCATCAGGTCTTTTCCAGTGAGTCAGCTCTTCGCATCCACCTGCCTTGCTCACAGACGCATTGCTGTATTCGGAGCGCTGCAGCTTTTGTATCAACTGGAAGCAAATTCTAAATTGAGTGAATTGGTAGAAATATGGGAATTGTAGTAGTAATAAAAGATTTTTTATTTTTTTCCTCTATTTATTTTTTTGATAAAAGATTTTTTAGTATGGTTTGGAAATTGGTGTGTAAATGCAGTCTTGTACCTAAAAAGACTTACATCCTTTTGGAAATCATAGGTGAATTAAATAAAATTTGTCTTTATTTTAACTTGATAAGAAATTGTCCCAGAAGTTGTTATTTGTAATAAAGTAATATGAAAAGGGTCATTAACGTTTTCTCAATAGAACGTAGATGTTGACTAATAGGATCGGGGAGCGAGCCAGAGCCCGTGGCGTGCGGCGCGCCTGCTCTCTGAATGCTGCGCGCTCTCCTGCCCTCACGCGCTGCAGGGCCCGCAGGGAGAGGGCAGAAGAGTCAGCCTCCCCCAAGCACGCGACACCTTTGGGTGGGATGAGGTGCTGTTGCGGGAGCAAATAATTACTGGCTGCGTAAGGGGGGTGACGGTGGCATGGACAGTGTGGGTGTTCTGAGGAGGTCGGGGTTGCTTTAGCCGGAAAAGGCACTGTTCGGGGCAGGTTGTTGGGTGTCTCTCAGCTGCTTATTGAGTAAAGAGAGGGACTGTCTCGGCACAGAGAGCAGTGTGAGGAGGAGAGTGTTTTACGTGATTGGTGTGATGGAGGCTGTCTCGGGTGGACTGACTGAGCTAGAGCTGGACCTGGAACAAGAGACTGGTTCCACGTAGGGAAAGCAGTACGTCAAGGCTGTATATTGTCACCCTGCTTGTTTAACTTCTATGCAGAGTACATCATGAGAAACGCTGGGCTGGAAGAAGCACAAGCTGGAATCAAGATTGCCGGGAGAAATATCAATAACCTCAGATATACAGATGACACCACCCTTATGGCAGAAAGTGAAGAGGAACTAAAGAGCCTCTGGATGAAAGTGAAAGATGAGAATGAAAAAATTGGCTTAAAACTCAGTATTCAGAAAACTAAATTATGGCATCTGGTCCCATCACTTCATGGCAAATAGATGGGGAAACAGTGAGAGACTTTATTTTTGGGGGCTCCAAAATCACTGCAGATGGTGATTGCAGCCATGAAATTAAAAGAAGCTTGCTCCTTGGAAGAAAAGTTATGACCAACCTGGACAGCACATCAAAAAGCAGAGACATTACTTTGCCAATGAAGGTCCGTCTAGTCAAAGCTGTGGTTTTTCCAGTGGTCACGTATGGATGTGAGAGTTGGACTGTAGAGCTGAGCACTGAAGAACTGATGCTTTTGAACTGTGGTGTTGGAGAAGACTCTTGAGAGTCCCCTGGACTGCAAGGAGATCCAACCAGTCCATCCTAAAGGAGACCAGTCCTGGGTGTTCATCAGAAGGACTGATGCTGAAGCTGAAACTCCAATCCTTTGGCTACCTGATGTAAAGAGCGGACTCATTTGAAAAGACCCTGATGCTGGGAAAGATTGAGGACAGGAGGAGGGGGATGACAGAGGATGAGATGGTTGGATGGCATCACTGACTCGATGGACATGAGTTGGAGCAAGCTGCCGGAGTTGGTGATGGACAGGGAGGCCTGGCGTGCTGTGGTCTATGGGGTCGGAAAGAGTCGGGCACGACTGGGCGCCTGCGCTGAGCTGACCGACGGGCTGAGGCGGGAGAAGCAGCAGTTAGGATGCGCAGTGGTGTGTGGAGTGGCGTCCGTGGCCCCGCGATGGGGGAGCCCAGAACAGTGAGACTTACCAGACAGATAAGGCAGGAGAGGCCAGAGGCAGACGCAGCCTGAGCTTCTGGGCAGTGCGCTGGGGTCCCGCAGATCTCCATTCAGCACCGTCGGGTGCCGGACGCTGGGAGCGCAGCGGTGAGGAAGCCCTGTCCGCCGCCTGGCCGTGAGCAGGCGCGGCACGGCACGAGGAGGCTGGAGCAGGGCAGACGGGCCCGGTCCAGGCGTGTCCGGCTCGAGGTGAGGCTGGGAGGCACCAGACCACTGACGTGGGCTCAGCAGTCAGAGTTGGAGAGGGGCTTGGGTCTGAGGTGTGTTGGAGTCAGAGGCGACAGGCCTGGGCGCCGTGGCCGGTGTGGTGTCCTCTCCTCAGTGGCCCAGCTCCCTTCGCGTGGGGCGCTGGCGCTGGCCCCTCCCGGCCCCGCTTGCCTGAGCTGCTCAGCAGAGCAGGAGAAGCCTCAGACACACTGCGGTCGTAGTGAAGCAGCAGCCGGTGCTGAGGGCGGGCCGCGGGGCCGGCCTGCGGGTGTCGGCCCTGGTCCCGCCACGCGGAGCTCTGGCCGGCCGCTGCCTTGGTGCCGGCTCACCGCAGGTGGGGGAGGGTGACGGCAGTCTCCGACCTGGGCTGCTCTGAGCACCGGTTCAGCGAGCGCGTAAGGTGCCGGGCACCCTGCGCGTGTCCTGGCTGGGGGCTCGGGCTGTGCGATGCCTCGTCTGGGTCCTCCTTACCGCCTGCCAGCGTTGTCGTTGCCCCGGTGACTGCGCCTCGGGGACCACCCACATCTTCACTCTCTGCTGGGAAGGAAGGAGACCTAGTCATCATTTACGTAAGAAAAGGAAAGGCCGGGGCTCCTGTCGTGTGCCTGCCCCTCCTTGCCCCTCCTCTCAGAGGCTGACTGTGCCATCCCCTGCCCCGGCCCTGTGCCCGTCTCTGCCTTCCTGCCCTTCTCGCTGCCTTTCGCCTTCTGCCCTTCACCCGCTGCAGGCGTCTCCACGCTCACGGCTGAAGTGGCCTCCAGAAGGCCGGCCCCTCAGTCTTCCTGCGGTTTTCAGACTTTGCTTCCTTTGTCCTCAGCGTCTCTGTTCTGCTCTAACTCCTGCTTTCTGCTGAGACTGCTTTCCTAAAGGCCGCCGCTTTTTCAGACTTCCTACACGCCTCACCTTGCCTTCCTCCTTGGTTTCCTTCCTTTTGGGCCATTCCATATGCACTTGGCTCCTTTTATTACTGAGAACTTTTTTGTCCTTCGGCTTCACTGCTTGTCCCCCGCTGTTCTCTTGCATCCCGAATCCCTCCTTCCCACTAACCCCTCACTGCCCCTCTTCCCAGACGGTCACCCTCGGCCTGCTCGGTCGCCTCTTGTTTCTCTGTTGGTGGCCTTGCCCGCCCCAGGGCCTCGTCTGGAGCTCCTGCGTGGGTTGTGTCCAGGTCTGTCCGGCCCTCCGTCTTGGTATTTCCAGAGCAGAACTGTTTTCATGCCAGACTCGGACCTGTTCCTCCTGCCTTGTCTTTGGGGAGGCAGTTACCACGCCCCTGTCGCTGCCCATCTGACTGCCTGGGAGTCAGCAGTGAAGTGGAGAATCCGCCTCGCCGCGGTGAAGGTGGGGGCGAGGGAGCGCCCGAGCCGCAGGTCCGGGGCGGCCCTGGGCCCTCCTGGGGCTCAGCGCGCTGGGAGTCGTGGTGGCCTCCTGGAGGTCGGAGCAGACCTCCCCCGCCGTCTGCTGTCAGCAGGGCGGGCCGGTCCTCTCAGAGGTCTCCACGTGCGCCGGGGGCCCCGTGCGGCCCGTGTGCTCGGCGAGCTCGTGGAGTACCGCGGCATGCTGCGCGTCTGCCGCCGGCCCCCGCTTCCCTGGCGCACACTCGGAGCCCGTGTCAGTAGCACCGGCAGCTGTCTGTAAAGCACCAGTCCAGCAATGGGGCTCACACTCAAAACATGGTTCTCTGAATCTGATTCCACACCACAGCATCTCTCAGAATACAGAGGCCTGGCCCCCACTCAGGAAGCCCCCGTTCAGTGGCCCCGCCTGGCAGTCTGCATTTTCCCTGCATGCAGACCGCTCTGATGCGGTGCTGTGTTTGGGAACCCTTGGAATGCAGGCAGAAGGCAAGCAGTGTGACATCCACGGTGTTTCAGCCTGGCCTGGCAGTTTCCGCCTCTCCTCCCAGCCACGCTCGGGGACAAGCACAGATAGCGCCTGCCCCTGCCTGCCCGCCCTCCACTCCGGCGGCTCTGTCTGCCGAGGTGCCCCTGCCCGGCCGCCCTCCGCTCCGGCGGCTCTGTCTGCCGAGGTTCCCCTGCCCGGCCCCCCTCCACTCCGGCTGCTCTGTCTGCCGAGGTGCCCCCTGCCCGGCCGCCCTCCACTCCGGCGGCTCTGTCTGCCGAGGTGCCCCTGCCTGTCTGGTGGTGTGGTGTAGTCCCTAATCTGTGTCTGGCTCTGTGTCCCCACGGTCTGTAGCCCACCAGGCTCCTCTCCGTGGGATTCCTCAGGCAAGGATACGGGAGTGGGCTGCCACGCCCGCCTCCAGGGAGCTTGCTGGCCAGGGCTCAGGCCCGAGTCGCCTGCTGCGGCAGACAGGCTCTTCACTGCTGAGCCTCCGTGGGCGCCCCTCCTGCCTCTGCACCTGCAGGGCCCTCCTGGCCTTCAGGGCTCAGCGCAGACGCCACTGCCTCTGTGACGGCGGCCCTGTTAGAGTGTACTCGTCCTCCTGTCCTGTTCTCACGGCATCGTGTTCTTGGTGCTGCTTTGGCAGCCGTGTGAGACGCTGTCTCCCACAGCTTCAGGCCTGCCTTGTCTTGGGCGAGGCCCTGAGCCCTTGCTTGCAGAGCTCTCTCAACCATCCTTTCTCCTTAGCGTCCAGCACACTGCTGGAAAAAATGAGTCTGTTCCCACGCGGGTTCCGGAGCCAGCTGGGCTGTCAGACAGGGGCTGCCCTTGGGGAGCTGCACCTTGAGGAAGGGAGGGGGAGCGCCTGGGGGGGAAGCCAAGGGCCGGCTGGTGTCTTGTGGAAGCAGAAGAAGGACAGGGAGGCTCTTCAGTGGTGCCCTCATCCACCAGCACTTAACCACATGGTTACTGAGCGTCGCTGCACGTCGCAAGGGCTCCCCTGGCGGCTCAGCAGAAAAGAATCTTCCTGCAGTGGAGGGGACATGGGTTCAGTCCCTGGGTGGGGAAGATCCCTGGAGAAGGAAACAGCAACCTACTCCAGTATTCCTGCCTGGGAAAGCCCACGGACAGAGGAGCCTGGCGGGCCACAGTCCACGGGGTTGTCCATGGAGTCGGACACGGCTGAGCGACTAAAAAGCAGCACTGCCTGTCGCGCACTGTCCAGGCGGCGAGCGCCGCGCGGCGCAGGCCCTCGGGCGTGTGCCCACACCTAAAGCAAGGCAGGGACTCAGAGCCCCGAAAGCAGTGTTGGTCCCGGGTCTTGGCAGCAGGTCTCAGCCATGCGACCGCCAGGGACGTCCCCAGATGTTCCCACTTTAAACAGGGGGAAAAAGCGAAGCTGAGGACTGACGCTCAGTCAGCACCCAATGCATGCGTGTGGCCACTGTAAGTTCTGCTCAGCGACGCTGGTGAGGACTTGCAGGCACACACGGGCCTCCAGGCTTCACAGGCTGCGCGCCTCGTCTCTCTCCGCGCGTCTGTGGCAGGCAGAGCTGCTGCCGCCCGGTGGAGGTTGGTCCAGCGGTTCCAGTACGACCTGTAAACAAAGGGGAGAGCGTGCTTCTCGTGGTGTCTGTGAGCGCCGTTGGCCTTTGGGTCGCCGTCCCCGTTTCCCACCCGGGGAGCGGCTGGCAGAGCCCGGCCGGGTCCTGCTCAGCGTCGCCCGTCGCCCCTCTGCCCTGGCCTGTCTCTCTCCGTGGTGCTGGCAGAGGTGGTCTCTGCTCCTCTGTACCCAGGTGCTCCTCCTGGCTGCTGTTTCTCCGAACTGGAGTGCGTCGCTTTGAAGACCTCTGCTTCGCAGGAATGATGACGCATATTCCTTTTGACTGAGTTCTCCTTACGCGAGTCACACTTGCTCTGTTCTGACTCTTGAAGGACAAGGTCGGAAGTGTCCGTGCGCCGCCGCTCCGTCACTGCTCCGCGTTGTGCAGGCTTGCGCGGCCACTTAGAGCAGCTGGGCCGCCCGGCTGGCAGCGGAGCCTGTGGGGCGAGCCCTGCTTCGCGCCTGCTGCTATGTCCCTACCCTGCTCGTGGGTGCTGTCTCCTGGCGGAGGCGTGCGTCCCTTTTCGTGAGGGCCTGTCTAGTCGCTCTTTCTGTTGGAGTTTGTTTTTGGCGGCATCTTTTTTTTATTTAATAGTGATATCGATAAAGTTTAAATCTTACTGATCCCCTGGACTTTTTTAGACTGATTTCTTTATGTAGAGATAGTTATACTACATAATGACGTCGGTCACGTTTTTAAACCTGTGGGCTGGCAGATGCTGTTGCTGTTTGAACTTTGGCTGGGAGGAAGCCCGTTTCTTTTCGGGCGTCTTTCTCATCGCACAAGAAGGCTCACGCGGCATCACGTGCAGTCCGCGTTTCCCGGCGTCTGGCTGCACACTTGCAGATACAGCGGCAAACCCTGCCCGCCTTGGCGTGCTGCTGCTACACGGACGGCTGTTTAGAGCGGCCCTGGGTGCTTTCTGTGTTGGGCTGCGCTGGGTCCCAGGCGCCGTGCAGTCTCTCCGGTTGCCGTGGGTGAGGAGGCCCCTTCTGTGGTGCAGGGGCTCCCGTCACGGCCTCTCCTCCGCTCCCAGAGCGCGGACTCCAGGCACGCGGGCTTCAGCCCTTGCCGTGTGTGGGCTTGGCAGCCGTGGCCGGTGGCTTAGTTGCTCCAGGGCACATGGACTCCTCCTGGCCCCGGGATCGAGCCCGTGTGCCCTGCATGGCAGGCGGATTCTCGCCCGCTGTGCCACTAGGGAGTCCTGACTCTCTCCCGGTTTTGGTGAGCTCTTCTACACATCACAGGAAGTAATACAGCAGATGCCCATAGGGCCCCAGCCGTCTGGGGAAGTGAATTGTCTTTATATTTTTGCCTCATGTACATGTAGCCCACTAATTTACGATGTTGTCTTATGTGCTCTTAAAGTCACACACGCAGATCGCGTTTCCCACGCCTCTTGCTGCGTGCTTCCATAGTCCTGGTGCTGCGTTTGTGAGACTTGCCTCTGTTGATTCAGTTTCTTCACGCTGTTAGTCACGTGGCAGCCCAGGATAGGAGCACAGTAAAATTTCCTTACTTTTCTTGTTGATGGACATAATGTTAGATTTTTGTTTTGTTTTGCTGTTAAATACGATGTAGATACTGCTTCGTACCCACTTGGATGGTTTTAATAAGAAGGTGGCACGTGACAGATACTGGTGAGGCCATGAAGAAGCTGAAGCCTCGTGCTTTGGGGGCGGGACTGGGAAACGGGGTTCCTGTAGCTGTTAAGCATAGACTCCAGTATGACCCGCCAGTTCTGCTCCTAGGCATATCTCCAAGGTGCATGAAGGCACGTGTCCAGATGAAAACGTGTGCAGGAGTTCTTGCAGCAGCAGCAGCATCCGGCAGCAGGAAAGAGAAACCAGCTCAGGCGCCCGTCACTGATGAATGACACTGACTGTGACCGTCTGGCCCCAGAGAGCAGCCGCCCTTGGGGTGTGGGGCCGGTGCGCGAGTCGTGACTCCGTTTCACTGGGACAGAGTCAGACGCAGAAGAATGTGTGCATTCCCCCTGTGTGAACCGTCCAGAGAGGGCAAGCCCACAGACAAGGAAAGCAGCTGAGTGTTTGCGGGGGCTGGAGAGAGCGCGGAATGGCAAGGGACCCTCAAGGGCGTAGGGTTCCCTTGTGAGGCCATGAAACGCTTCCGGAATCAGATGGGCTGTTGCACGGCCCTGTTAGTCTACTGCAAACACTGAGTTGCATGCTTTAGAGACGTGCGTTTACAGTCTCTGAATGAAGACGGTGTGAGAACATGCCTGAAAACGGCCCTCTGCGGCCCTTGTGCCTGGCTCCACGCACAGATGTGTCCGGGTTCCCTGCGTTTGTGTGGGGGCCACGCTCGTGCACCTGTGGGCAGCACTGCCAGGCGCCTGGCTGCGCCAGCCCGCGTTGCCCCAGCCCCTCCGGCGGCTGCTGCCGCTCTGCGGGCTCCCGGGCGCCGTCTGACTCCTGGGACCACAGCGAGAAGGGTCCCGAGCCAGGCGCCTGCGCTCCGACGGTGCTGTTTGTGGGCGGCTGTTGACTGCTGCTGCGTAGGCTTCTCCGTGATTAGGGTCAGCTCTCAGGCCCAGGAAGCACATTGCCTGATATCTGGGGTCTGCGCCTGCCTGGCTTCGCATAAGGTTTACGGGAGGCGAGCGGGGCTGGACCTGCCTGTTGCAGGATCTTCTTTCCTCCGTCACTCTGGACACTGAGTCTCAGCAGTTTGTGTCTCTTCCGGGCCCTGTACTCTTTCCCTGTGGTGGCTTATTTGTGGGAGAAGAGAAACCTTGGATCCTTCAAGTGTATTTTCTGTTTCAGTCATAATAATTGCCACCTTTCCCTCAGGTTAGTGTTATGGTAGTCTTGAGAAATGTGCTGTAAACCTGATACCTTAATGGGCCCCCTGTATGTAGTCTGCTCCATTGACCACTGAACAATTAATAACACCTTGACAAAGTGCTTTTTTGTTTTCAGGGGTGGTGTATTTATCTTGAGGTTCCCAGGTGGTTCAGTGGCAAAGAGCCCGCCTGCCAGTGGGGGAGACACGGCAGGAGCCTTGGGCTCCATCCTGGGTCGGGAAGCCCCCCTGGGGGAGGAGACGGCAGCCCACGTCAGGCTTCCTCCCTGGGGGGCCCCAGGGACAGAGGAGCCTGGCGGGCTGCCGTCCATGGGGTCACGAAGAGTCGGCAACTGAGAGACATCTTACCACCATTTTCTGCTCCTAGGCATATCTCCAAGGTGCATGAAGGCACGTGTCCAGATGAAAACGTGTGCAGGAGTTCTTGCAGCAGCAGCAGCATCCGGCAGCAGGAAAGAGAAACCAGCTCAGGCGCCCGTCACTGATGAATGACACTGACTGTGACCGTCTGGCCCCAGAGAGCAGCCGCCCTTGGGGTGTGGGGCCGGTGCGCGAGTCGTGACTCCGTTTCACTGGGACAGAGTCAGACGCAGAAGAATGTGTGCATTCCCCCTGTGTGAACCGTCCAGAGAGGGCAAGCCCACAGACAAGGAAAGCAGCTGAGTGTTTGCGGGGGCTGGAGAGAGCGCGGAATGGCAAGGGACCCTCAAGGGCGTAGGGTTCCCTTGTGAGGCCATGAAACGCTTCCGGAATCAGATGGGCTGTTGCACGGCCCTGTTAGTCTACTGCAAACACTGAGTTGCATGCTTTAGAGACGTGCGTTTACAGTCTCTGAATGAAGACGGTGTGAGAACATGCCTGAAAACGGCCCTCTGCGGCCCTTGTGCCTGGCTCCACGCACAGATGTGTCCGGGTTCCCTGCGTTTGTGTGGGGGCCACGCTCGTGCACCTGTGGGCAGCACTGCCAGGCGCCTGGCTGCGCCAGCCCGCGTTGCCCCAGCCCCTCCGGCGGCTGCTGCCGCTCTGCGGGCTCCCGGGCGCCGTCTGACTCCTGGGACCACAGCGAGAAGGGTCCCGAGCCAGGCGCCTGCGCTCCGACGGTGCTGTTTGTGGGCGGCTGTTGACTGCTGCTGCGTAGGCTTCTCCGTGATTAGGGTCAGCTCTCAGGCCCAGGAAGCACATTGCCTGATATCTGGGGTCTGCGCCTGCCTGGCTTCGCATAAGGTTTACGGGAGGCGAGCGGGGCTGGACCTGCCTGTTGCAGGATCTTCTTTCCTCCGTCACTCTGGACACTGAGTCTCAGCAGTTTGTGTCTCTTCCGGGCCCTGTACTCTTTCCCTGTGGTGGCTTATTTGTGGGAGAAGAGAAACCTTGGATCCTTCAAGTGTATTTTCTGTTTCAGTCATAATAATTGCCACCTTTCCCTCAGGTTAGTGTTATGGTAGTCTTGAGAAATGTGCTGTAAACCTGATACCTTAATGGGCCCCCTGTATGTAGTCTGCTCCATTGACCACTGAACAATTAATAACACCTTGACAAAGTGCTTTTTTGTTTTCAGGGGTGGTGTATTTATCTTGAGGTTCCCAGGTGGTTCAGTGGCAAAGAGCCCGCCTGCCAGTGGGGGAGACACGGCAGGAGCCTTGGGCTCCATCCTGGGTCGGGAAGCCCCCCTGGGGGAGGAGACGGCAGCCCACGTCAGGCTTCCTCCCTGGGGGGCCCCAGGGACAGAGGAGCCTGGCGGGCTGCCGTCCATGGGGTCACGAAGAGTCGGCAACTGAGAGACATCTTACCACCATTTGCTTTTTATAATGGTCTTCAAGAGGGCCATTTTCATGAGAACTTACTGAGATACATCTTTGCCTAAGGCCCCCCCCCTTTTTTTTTTAATTAAAAGGCATGAAGAATTGAAATTGAGTCCAGGGAGGAGAATGCTTTAGGAGACATCCAAGGCCAGGGCACAGAGTCTGTGGCTGGGAAAGTGGAGCTGGTGACGCTGTGTCTGCATACAGCTGCTGGCTTTCTGCCAGACTGTTTGGTGCTTGCTCTGATCTTTCCACTGCCCTCTGAGCTGGCCTGGAAAAATCTCTTTGCTCTTGGCCTTTGCCATAGCCCTTGGAAACAGATACGTTAACTTACTGTAGTAAGGTCTTGAGTTAAAGAACTGTCCACCATGTCAGTGTGGCATGTCAGCAAGTAAAGTTAGCTGGTGCTCTGGGAAGTAGGGTGGGCCGTACTGTTTATATAGGCTGTCTCACTGAGTGTTTAAAAAAAATGTTCAGAGCAAGAAAGGTGAAACTTGGTTTCAAAAAGATGAAGGGTTTCTTTCTGCTTATTCTTAGTTACATAAAGACTTTGACACTCTAAAATGCCCTTATCAAAATTTCTGTGAAAATCTGGCAAGATCATTCTGAGGTTTATCTGAAAGAATCAATCAGAATGTGTTCAGAAGTAGCCAAGGGACTTCCCGGCCAGTCCAGTGGTTAAGATTCCAGGCTTCTGCTGCAGGGGGTGTGGATTCAGTCCCTGGCTGGGGAACTAAGAACCCACAAGCTCAGTGTGTGGCAAAAGAGCCAGAAAAGCCCCGAAGCCCACTGAGGCAGGTCTTGCCCTGCCAGATGCCAAAGCATAGTGCCGTGCGGCTGTGCCCACTCAGGTCCAGCTCTGTGAGCCAGCGGGCTGCAGCACGCCAGGCCTCCCTGTCCCTCGCATCTCGCGGAGTTTGCCCAAGTTCGTGTTCATGCATCGGTGATGCCGTCCTGCCGTCTCACCCTCTGACACCCTCGTCTTCTTCTGCCCTTGATCTTTCCCAGCGTCAGGGTCTCTTCCGACGAGTTGGCTGTTGGCATCAGATGATGAAAATACTGGAGCTTCAGCCTCGGTCCTGCCAGTGAATATTCGCCGTTGATCTCCCTCAAGATGGACTGGTTGGATCTCCTTGCTGTCCGAGGGACTCTCGAGAGTCTTCTCCAGCACCACAGTTCAAAGGCGTCAATTCTCTGGCCTTCGCCTTCTTTACAGTCCAGCTCTCACAGCCACACGTGGCCACCGGGAAGTCCGTGGCCTGACTGTACGGTGGAGTCGTGTCTCTGGTTTTCAAAACGGTGTCTAGGTCTGTTATCGCCTTCCTGCCAAGAAACAGTGGTCTGATTTCCTGGCTGCAGCCGCCGTCCACAGTGAGTTTGAAGCCCAAGAAGAGGAAATCCGTCACTGCTTCCACTTTCCCCTTCTGTTTGCCATGCAGTGATGGGGCCGATGCCATGATCGTAGTTTTCTTTAATATTTTAGTCTTAAGCCGGCTCTTTCTCTCTCCTCGTCACCCTCACCAGGAGGCTCTTTAGTTCCTCTTCGCTTTCTGCCGTTGGAGTGGTACCACCCGAATGTCTCAGGTTGTTGAGGTTTCTCCCGCCTGTCTTGATTCCAGCCTGTGTTGACTCATCCAGCCCGGCGTTTCCCACGATGTGCTCAGCATGTAGGTTAAGCAAACAGGCTGACAGCAGACAGTGCTGTCGGACTCCTTTCTCGATCTTGAACCAATCACTTGTTCCGTCAGTTGAGCTCGGTCACTCAGCCGTGTCCGATGAGTTTGTATACTCAGACAGACAGATGTTTTTCTGAAATTTTCTTGCTTTCTCTATAATCCAGCGAATGCTGGCGATGTGATCTCTAGTTCCTCTTCCTTTTCTAAGCCCAGCTTAGACAGCTGCACGTTCTTGGTTCCCATAATGCTGAAGCCTCGCATGCGAGATTTGAAGTGTTATCACACCAGCATGCCAGGTTTTAAGCGTTGTCACACTAGCCTGGGAGATGAGTGCAGTTATCCCGTGGCCAGCGCACTCTGTGGCACTACTTCTCGGGAACTGGAGTGAGGACGGACCTTTTCCAGTCCTGTGGCCGCAGCTGGGTCTTGCAGATTTGCTGACACGCTGAACGCAGGACCTTGGTGGCGTGCTCCTTCAGTTCAGTTCAGTTGCTCAGTCGTGTCCGACTCTTTGCGACCCCAGGAATCGCAGCACGCCAGGCCTCCCTCCCTCTCCATCACCATCTCCCGGAGTTCACCCAGACTCACGTCCATCGAGTCCGTGATGCCGTCCAGCCATCTCATCCTGGGTCGTCCCCTTCTCCTCCTGCCCCC
The DNA here is from genome assembly GCA_006410655.1 of Kobus ellipsiprymnus. Taxonomy (NCBI): domain Eukaryota; kingdom Metazoa; phylum Chordata; class Mammalia; order Artiodactyla; family Bovidae; genus Kobus; species Kobus ellipsiprymnus. The sequence goes on along the minus strand of SJYR01003911.1, from coordinate 215,581 downwards.
AATCCCTCCCAGCATCAGAGTCTTTTCCAATGAGTCAACTCTTCGCATGAGGTAGCCAAAGTACTGGAGTTTCAGCTTCAGCATCATTCCTTCCAAAGAAATCCCAGGGCTGATCTCCTTCAGAATGGACTGGTTGGACCTCCTTGCAGTCCAAGGGACTCTCAAGAGTCTTCTCCAGCACCACAGTTCAAAAGAATCAATTCTTCAGCACTCAGCTTTCTTCACAGTCCAGCTCTCACATCCATACATGACCACAGGAAAAACCATAGCCTTGACTAGATGGACCTTAGTCGGCAAAGTAATGTCTCTGCTTTTGAATATACTATCTAGGTTGGTCATAACTTTTCTTCCAAGGAGTAAGCGTCTTTTAATTTCATGGCTGCAATCACCATCTGCAGTGATTTTGGAGCCCAAAAAAATAAAGTCTGACACTGTTTCCACTGTTTCCCATCTGTTTCCCATGAAGTGATGAGACCAGATGCCATGATCTTTGTTTTCTGAATGTTGAGCTTTAAGCCAACTTTTTCACTCTCCTCTTTCACTTTCATCAAGAAGCTTTTTAGCTCCTCTTCACTTTCTGCCATAAGGGTGGTGTCATCTGTGTATCTGAGGTTATTGATATTTCTCCCAGCAATCTTGATTCCAGCTTGTGCTTCTTCCAGCCCAGCGTTTCTCATGATGTACTCTGCATAGAAGTTAAACAAGCAGGGTGACAACATACAGCCTTGACAGACTCCTTTTCCTATTTGGAACCAGTCTGTTGTTCCATGTCCAGTTCTAACTGTTGCTT
>SJYR01003911.1:196235-214674 GCA_006410655.1 Kobus ellipsiprymnus | reverse complement strand
TGCTGAAGCCTGGCTTGGAGAATTTTGAGCATTACTTTACTAGCATGTGAGATGAGTGCAATTGTGCGGTAGTTTGAGCATTCTTTGGCATTGCCTTTCTTTGGAATTGGAATGAAAACTGACCTTTTCCAGTCCTGTGGCCACTGCTGAGTTTTCCAAATTTGCTGGCATATTGAGTGCAGCACTTTCACAGCATCATCTTTCAGGATTTGAAATAGCTCAACTGGAATTCCATCACCTCCACTAGCTTTGTTTGTAATGATGCTTCCTAAGGCCCACTTGACTTCACACTCCAGGATGTCTGGCTCTAGATGAGTGATCACACCATTGTGATTATCTGGGTCATGAAGATCTTTTTTGTACAGTTCTTCTGTGTATTGTTGCCACGTCTTCTTAATATCTTCTGCTTCTGTTAGGTCCATACCATTTCTGTCCTTTATCTAGCCCATCTTTGCATGAAATGTTCCCTTGTTATCTCTAATTTTCTTGAAGAGATCTCTAGTCTTTCCCATTCTGTTGTTTTCCTCTAATTCTTTGCATTGATTGCTGAAGAAGCCTTTCTTATCTCTTCTTGCTATTCTTTGGAACTCTGCATTCAGATGCTTATATCTTTCCTTTTCTCCTTTGCTTTTCGCCTCTCTTCTTTTCACAGTTATTTGTAAGGCCTCCCCAGACAGCCATTTTGCCAGGGACCCGGAATTGCCAGGGACCCGGAATTGCTGAACAGTTGTGAAACGGAGGGAGGTAGGAGGACTCACTGCCTGCTCAGAACTGACCTCAGAGCAGTGGTGATCAAGACAGCATGGTTTTGGCACAGAGGTGGACCCACAGGTCAGTGAGATAGAATTGAGAGTTCAGAAAGAAATTCACCAACTGACTTTTTTACAAAGGTTCCAAGACCACCACTCAGTAAGGAAATAATTTTTTTTCAACAAATGGGGCTATAACAATTGTGTTGTCACATGCAAAAGGAGGAGGTTGGGCCTTGACCTCAGACTATATACAGAGGTTAACTCAAGGGAGATCGAAGACCTGCGCGTAAAAGCTGAAACTTTCAGAGGAAAGCATAGCAGTGATAGTTTCCATGCCCTTGGACTTGGTAAGAATTCTTAGGTATGACGCCACAAGCAGGGTGGGGGGAGGGAGAAAAGATGGTTGAACTCATTGAAATCAGAATGTGCAGAATTGCAAATTTCTAATTTTCAAGGTATGACATTCTAATTTCTCATTGAAATTAGGGTTAGAAATTAGAATGTCATATCCTGCTGGAGGAGTGTAAGATGGTAAAAGCTTTGGAAAACAGTCTGGCGGTCCCTCAGACAGTTACGTGTAGCGTTACCCTGTGACCCAGCAGTTCCACCCTTAGGTAATACGACACGCAAAGCAGATGAAAAGATGTTGACATGAAAGCTTGAAACAGATGCTTACGGCAGCACTGTTCGTGGCAGCCAGAAGGTTGGCGACAACCCAGATGGCCATCAGCTTACAGCTGGTTGACCAGGATGTGGTGTGTCCAGGTGCTGCTAAGTCGCTTCAGTCGTGTCCGACTCTCTGCAACCCCACAGACGGCAGCCCACCAGGCGCCCCTGTCCCTGGGATTCTCCAGGCAAGAACACTGGAGTGGGTTGCCATTTCCTTCTCCAATGCATGAAAGTGAAAAGGGAAAGGGAAGCCGCTCCATGTCCAACTCTTCACAACCCCATGGACTGCAGCCCACCAGCCTCCTCCGTCCATGGGATTTTTCAGGCAAGAGTACTGGGGTGGGGTGCCATGAAGTCCTGGGGCGTACCTGGAGGTCCACTGGTTAGGAATCCACCTTCCAAAGCAGGGAACTAGGGTTTGATCCCTGGCTGAGGAGCCAAGATCCCACATGCCCTGGGGCAGCTAAGCCCACGGGCCCCAGCTAGAGAAGCGATGGGCTCGGAAGCTGCTGAGTCCACGCACTCCAGACCCTGAGAGCCACAGCAGGTAAATGCTGGCTTGAGTGCAGCCAAAATGAGTGAGTAAGGGAGAGAAGTACTGATACACGCGACAGCTCTGGACGAACCTTGAAAACGTGCTCTACGTGAGAGGTGTCACAGAGGTCTGCAGACCGTGTGACTCCATCCACGCGAAGGCCCAGGACAGGGCAAGCAGCCGGCGCGGAAGGCAGAGTGGTGGTCACCTGGGGCTGGGGAAGGGGACTCACGGGTGGGCTTTCTTTCTGAGGAGACAGAAGTTTTCTGAAATCGGCCATGGTGATGGATTCACCGGACTGTGCTAGAAAAGACAAAGATAACGCTGAGGAGCAAGCGCGCCCCTGAGTCGCGCGCTTTAAGTGGGGACGCTACACGGCGTGTGAGTCGTGTCTCGGTGAAGCTGTTTTAAAGCTTTAAAACCTGGGAAACTGCCCACTTTCATTGTTGATCAGAGAAGCGCACGCGGAGCCATTGTTCAGTTCAGAACCGCGATAGAGACTTAAGCGTTGGCTCCGCCGGGTGTGGATGCTGGTGTGGAGCTGAGACGCTGGGTGCGCCTACACACTCTTGTCAACTGGGTGGAGCCTCTTCAGAACGCCGTTTGGCGGAATTTATAAAATCATATGCAGGTTACTTGGCCCCAGGTTTTCTCTGCTTTTGTCGGCACGTGCCCTGAAGGGCATTTGCTCAGAAGGCTCTTCATTCAGAGGCGGCTCTGCTTCTCCACGGCTCCCTGGGCTGTGCTGGGTCTTCGTCGCTGTGTGCACTCGCCTCTGGGCGCGGCGAGCAGCTGCTCTCGAGCGGCTGGCTCAGGCTTCTCACCGTGCGGGCTCCTGCTGTGGGCTCAGGCTCTGGGGCCCAAGGCTTCGGGGGGGATGCGCGGGGGCCTGAGGCTTTGGGGGGGGAGCACGCCTGGACTCAGTTGCCCCGCAGCCCGTGGGCCCTTCCTGGGTCAGGAAGTGAATCCGTGTCTCCAGCGTTGCAGGCAGGTTCTTCCCCGCTGAGCCACCAGGGACGCTCCAGAAGTGTCTGTTCTGTTCTGTTCTTACGCTTGTTCGTGTGCCGGGTTCCAGTTGCAGAGCGTGGGACCTACTTCCCTGACTGGGGACGGAAGCCCAGCCCCCAGTGTTGGGAGAGCGGAGTCTCAGCCACTGGACCACGAGGGAAGGCCCTGGACGCGTTTTGCAGTTTGTTGTTAGGCGAGGAAGAATCACAGCAAACCTGAATTCATATGAAGAGGGGAAGGGTTGCATGAATTATAATATATTGATATATTTGTAGTGTGGCGGTCTTTCGCAGTTGTGAACAAAAGATAGACTTGTATAGACATGCAGTTACATGGAAGGTCTATGAAAATATTCGGGAAGACAAGCCGTGGAGCAGCTCAGCTTGGGTGCCATAACTCCTGGGCACCTCACCGCCCGCCGGAGCCCGCTCACCCCAAGCCTGTGCTCCCAGCAGGAGCCTCCCCTGCCCCGTGGGTGCAGTGAGCCTGAGCACAGCAGCTGAAAGAAGCGCTTTGTGAGAGAAACACATATGACGTGTCCCTGTTTGTGTTTTTAAAACCCTAAAAGATATGTAAAGACTGTCCGTGTAGAAGTATGTGTGTCTAGACGACACTTCAGAAGGGTGTGCACCGAGCCGCGGGCAGCTGTCGTTGGCTGCGCGCAGTCAGTCGCTGCTGCTCACCACTCAGTTCTGCCTGACTCTGCGGCCCCGAGACTGCAGCACGGCAGGCTTCCCTGTCCTTCATCTCCTGGAGCTTGCTCAGACTCGCCCACTGAGACCGTGACCATCTCATCTCTGCCGCGCGCTCCTCCTCCGGCCTTTAGCCTTTCCCAGCATCAGGGTCTTTTCCACTGAGTCAGTTCTTTGCATCAGGTGGCCTAAGAATTAGAGCTTCAGCTTCAGTCCTTCCGGTGAAAAATCAGGGTTGATGATCTCCTTTAGGATGGACTGGTTTGATCTCCTTGCAGGCCAAGGGACTCTCGAGTCTTCCCCAGCTCCGTTAGTTCAGAAGTGATCTGAGAGCTGGACTAGGGCCATGTTTCCTAAATTATTGTGGTGGATGGTTTCAGGAAAAAAACTCGATATTTCTAAAATTTTTTAGTACTTTCTCTTTTATCCCCAGTAGTGAATTTATATTATTAGCAAAATTGATTTCCTTAGAAAACTGAAAAATAGTTACCATATGATCCAGCAGTCCTCCTCTCCTGGGCATATGTCCAGACAGAACTATAATTCAAGGAATTACGTGCGTCCCAGTGTTCACTGCAGCGCTGTTTGCAGCAGCCAAGACGTGGAAACACCCTGAGCGCCATCAGCAGATGACGTGCGGAGGCCCTGCTGCACAGCCCGGAGGGCGCCGGTCGGCGTCCCCGCCCGGAGGGTGATATGCGGCATCCTAGCCCAGAGGGCTCTATGCAGTACCCCGTAATGGTGGAAACAACGTGAAATGTATTCCTGATTCACTGCCCTGTGTGCCAGAGACCCGGCGCTGTGTATCAGCTGTCCTTCAGTCGATCTGCTCATGAAAGTACGTGTGCAGGCCCTGCCTCACAGCTTTGGAGCCTCAGTTCCCGGACCAGGAACTGGACCTGGGCCACCACAGTGAAGCGCTGAGTCCTGACGGCTGGGCCGCCGGGCGCGCCCTCCCCCGCCTCCACACCAGTGCCCCTTCGGGCCCCTCCTCTGGCCTTGCTGTGCCCGCATCCCTCGGGCAGCCGGCGAGGCTCTTCTGGCAGGTCGGGTGTCTGTTCTCACCGACGGGCGCAGACCCCACGACCTCACTCCCGTCTTCAAAGCTGCAGGCCTTCCTTGCTGCTCAGGGTGGAGTTAGTCTGTCTGGGGCGGCCTCCACTGCTGTGCTCCATGCTGCCCGGCTCTCCTCCCGCCTGCCCGGCAGGTGAAGCCCTGTGCGCGTGTTCGTGTGGGCCCCACCCCCAATGGAGTGCAGACTGGCCAGACTCCTCACCATTCCAGAAAACTAGTTTTTCTCCTCTCCTCTAGGCCTTTGTGTACCCTGTCCCCTCTCTTCTCACGGGGCGTCCCTGGTGGCTCAGCTGGTAAAGAGTCTGCCTGCAGTGCAGGAGGCCTGGATTCGATCCCTGCGTTGGCAAGATCCCCTGGAGAAGGGAGAGGCTGTCCACCCCAGTTCTCTGGCCTGGAGGACGTCATGTACTGTATAGTCCATTGGGTCCCAAAGAGTCGGACACAACTGAGCGACTCCGCTTCACTTTCTTCTGATTCTCCTTGTGCCCGTGTTTTCATCTGGTGAGTCCTTGTCCTTTATAACAGGGTGAATAACACCCCTTTGGGAGGTGCTTCCCGTGACCCCAGGGTTCACGATGTCAGTCTGTGACGCCTGTGCTCTGACACCGTACACGCCTCTTACGTGATTTTAGAGCCTCATTCCTGTGACACGCGTGTTTGAGTGACTGTTCCAAAATGGTGAAGCCTGACTCGGTTTTGATTTCTTCCTGCCTTCCGCAGGGCGGTGCCTGGCATAATGTTGGCCTCAGAAAATGCTGGCTGAGTCAGTGACAGGCGCCTCGCACCCTGGACGCGGCGCGGGGAAGGGTCTACCCTGCCCTTCGGTGGTGAATCGGTGCTGGGTCTGTCTGCCCAGCGCTCCCTCCTGTGCTAACAGGACCTGATGGCTTTCGACAGCTGGTGACCCTGTCCGTGGCCCAGAGCCCCGTGAGCAGCCCTCCACGTGTCCCTGTCCCCTAATCTCCTCTCATGTACCTCCCTCTCTTGTTAATGGTAGGGCCTGACTGCTGCGGTCTGAACTCACCCAGAGTTTATACCATATTTCTGTTTATTTAAAATGCAGTGGATACTTTTTGCCTTTTTCTAGGGACTAAGCACGGAGAGGGCAATGGCACCCACTCCAGTGCTCTTGCCTGGAAAATCGCACGGGCAGAGGGGCCTGGTGGGCTGCAGTCCCTGGGGCAGCTGAGGGTCGGACATGACTAAGCGACTTCACTTTCACTTTTCACTTTCATGCATTGGGGAAGGAACCGTGGTGGGCGTGTGACCCTGACGCGGGCCCCGCGGTGGGCGTGTGACCCTGACGTGGGCCCCGCGGTGGGCGTGAGACCCTCACACGGGCCCTGCGGTGGGCGTGTGACCCTGACGCGGGCCCCATGGTGGGCGTGTGACCCTGACGCGGGCCCCACGGTCTGCGTGTGACCCTGACGCCGGCCCCGCGGTGGGCGTGTGACCCTGATGCGGGCTCCGCGGTGGGTGTGTGACCCTGACGTGGGCCCCAGGTGGGCGTGTGACCCTGACGCGGGCTCCGTGGTGGGCGTGTGACCCTGACGCGGGCCCCGTGGTGGGCGTGTGACCCTGACGCGGGCCCCATGGTGGGCGTGTGACCCTGACGCGGGCCCTAGGTGGGCGTGTGACCCTGACGTGGGCCCCGCGTGGGCGTGAGACCCTGAAACGGGCCCCGCAGTGGGCGTGTGACCCTGACGCGGGCCCCGCGGTGGGCGTGTGACCCTGACGCGGGCCCCGCGGTGGGCGTGTGACCCTGACGCGGGCCCCGTGGTGGGCGTGTGACCCTGACGCGGGCCCCGCGGTGGGCGTGTGACCCTGACGCGGGCCCCGTGGTGGGCGTGTGACCCTGACGCGGGCCCCGCGGTGGGCGTGTGACCCTGACGCGGGCCCCGTGGTGGGCGTGTGACCCTGACGCGGGCCCCGCGGTGGGCGTGTGACCCTGACGCGGGCCCCGTGGTGGGCGTGTGACCCTGACGCGGGCCCCGCGGTGGGCGTGTGACCCTGACGCGGGCCCCGTGGTGGGCGTGTGACCCTGACGCGGGCCCCGCGGTGGGCGTGTGACCCTGACGCGGGCCCCGTGGTGGGCGTGTGACCCTGACGCGGGCCCCGTGGTGGGCGTGTGACCCTGACGCGGGCCCTAGGTGGGCGTGTGACCCTGACGCGGGCCCCGCGGTGGGCGTGAGACCCTGAAACGGGCCCCGCAGTGGGCGTGTGACCCTGACGCGGGCCCCGTGGTGGGCGTGTGACCCTGAAACGGGCCCCGCAGTGGGCGTGTGTCCCTGACGCGGGCCCCGAGGTGGGCGTGAGACCCTGACGCGGGCCCCATGTGGGCGTGTGACCCTGATGCGGGCTCCGTGGTGGGCGTGTGACCCTGACGCGGACTCCATGGTGGGTGTGTGACCCTGACGCGGGCCCCGCGGTGGGCGTGTGACCCTGACGTGGGCCCCGCGGTGGGCGTGAGACCCTCACACGGGCCCTGCGGTGGGTGTTACCATTGTGCAGAAGGGGAATGGAAGCACGCAGTGATCTCTCATCCACAGACAGGGGCTCCTGGCTGGTCCGCGGGTTGAGCCCCCAGCTGCCCTTCTGGTGGCCGAGCTGCGCCGGGCGGGGCTGTGAGTCGTGCTCCCTGTGGCCCTGCCGTGTGCGGCTCTCAGGAGGTGACGCCGACTGGCACACGGAGCCTTGCCGACACAGAGCCCTGCGTGAAGACACGCTGGGATGACAGCCTCTCCCTCGCAGTATGTCAGGTGTGAAACGTGCTGGGCTGGTTTACGGGACACTACTGAGAACCTCGTCTTCCTGTAACTTCGCTCCACCCAGCCCCGTTCCCAGAACTGCCGCCGCCTCTGTGAAGCTCGCTTGGCAGCCGTGGAGCATTGCCCGCCGTCTTTGCTTTCAGACCGCACTCTGCAGCTTGTGGAACGCTTGTTTCTGGGCACAGGAACAGTCTGCCCTTTTCGCAGGACAGCCGAGTGCTCTGCGTGCCAGCCAGCACAGGCAGGCTGGGGGCTGAGGTGGGACAGGTAGCCGAGCCAGGAGGGGGCTCTACTCTGGACTCTGCTGAGGGGCAGACGGCGCCCGAGCCCGTCCACGGGGTCTTTGTGCTTTGCATTCCGTCTGGTGCGGCATGAGCTGCTCGGATCGCCAGTCGGCCGTGTCCCTGGTGGCGCCGGCTTGCCCTCTGTGTTTAGGAAGACAGTGTCAGCTGTTACAGATGCTCCGTGGGCTGACTGGTATCTTGAGCCTGGCCCGTGAGTGCTGTTGTGAGTGGCTTTAACTTGCTGGGGAGAAAATGCAGGTGGTTCCTCACCTAACGTGTGACCTGAAACAGCCTGGGTTCCTTTTCGGGGCTGATCCCTTCATCTGTGGGCTGAGTCCTCCTGCTGACTGCCCCAGCTGGCGCAGGCCTGTCCCGGAGCCCCGCTCTGCCGGGTCGGTTCAGGCGGGTCGCGTCATGACTTGGTGGGCCTCAGCCCAGTGCGCACGGCCTGTGGGCAGACGACCCCTCCGGGGGCCTTCTCCCTGCTGTCAGGGTCCGCCCGATCTGGCCTTGGGCGCCCTTGGTCTGAGAGAAGCGCGCGCCTTGGATTTGCCAGCCACTTGGCCTCCCCCACAGTCCCTCGCTGTTAGGACTCTCCGTGCGTGACAGGGTTGAGGTTTCGAGACTGGACTACGGAACTTCTGTCTGAGACGAATCATGGGCTTTGAGAAGATGCTGTGTTCATCTTCCAGGTCCTTCATCTTCTTGAGTTTTTGAAAACCTGCCTCGATGACAAGTTGGGGTCGCTGGGCACAGCCTTTGCAGCACAGAAGTTGCCGCAATGGTGCCTGTCCGACAGCTCAGCGGGCGTTTCTTCATTTCAGTGCACTGGGACGGGTGAGAGAGGCTTCATTTGAAGGGTAAGGGTGGTGGCACTTCTCGACGGTCCTGTTAGACCCCGAGTGAACATATGTTTGAAATCCAAACATTCAACCTCAGACACGAAGGTGCCTGCTCTTAACTGAAGGACGGTTTCTCTGGCCGCAGATTATAGCCGGTCACAGCCTTGGGGACAGGATGCCAGGTGACTGAGAGCAGGAATCTTGGTCACGTGGCACTCCATGGAAGATGCTTGTGCCACCTCTGTTGGCCCTCTCCCCGGGAAGGCCACAGATCTGTGTCCAGAGCCGGCCTGAGCGCTGCGTGCGTCCTCAGATACAGTTTTCGCCGCTGGGGCCAAGCCGCCCGCGCCCGCGGCCCTGAGCCCTGAGCCAGGCTGGTGGTGCCAGGGTGCCTGTCGCGTTGGACAGCCTGCCATCATGATCCCCGCCTCCCCGACGGGCACGCCATGTCGTGGCCGCAGTGGACGCTTGACGGAGTCGTGGGTCAGGCGGTCTGAGCTACAGTAAGGTAGAGCCTTTTCAAAGGGCTTATCTGCTCAGGGCTTATCCAACATACCAGGCCTGGGCCGCCTTGACTTCGCTCGAAGGCGTTCTGGCGGTGCCTGAGGCTGCCCTGCTGGAGCCAGGGCACTGTGGGCTGAGCTGTGTCGGCCCGTGGCCTCTGGCTCAGCCCTCCCCGTGCCCGCCCGCCTCGGCCCCGAGGGCACTGTGGGCTCAGCCTCCCCGTGCCCGCCCGCCTCGGCCCCGTCCTCGGGCGGCGCGTCCAGGGCACTGTGGGCTCAGCCTCCCCGTGCCCGCCCGCCTCGGCCCCGTCCTCGGGCGGCGCGTCCAGGGCACTGTGGGCTCAGCCTCCCCGTGCCCGCCCGCCTCGGCCCCGTCCTCGGGCGGCGCGTCCAGGGCACTGTGGGCTCAGCCTCCCCGTGCCCGCCCGCCTCGGCCCCGTCCTCGGGCGGCGCGTCCAGGGCACTGTGGGCTCAGCCTCCCCGTGCCCGCCCGCCTCGGCCCCGTCCTCGGGCGGCGCGTCCAGGGCACTGTGGGCTCAGCCTCCCCGTGCCCGCCCGCCTCGGCCCCGTCCTCGGGCGGCGCGTCCAGGGCACTGTGGGCTCAGCCTCCCCGTGCCCGCCCGCCTCGGCCCCGTCCTCGGGCGGCGCGTCCAGGGCACTGTGGGCTCAGCCTCCCCGTGCCCGCCCGCCTCGGCCCCGTCCTCGGGCGGCGCGTCCAGGGCACTGTGGGCTCAGCCTCCCCGTGCCCGCCCGCCTCGGCCCCGTCCTCGGGCGGCGCGTCCAGGGCACTGTGGGCTCAGCCTCGGCCCCGTCCTCAGGCGGCGCGTCTCACGCGAGCACGTGGTCAGGCCTTTCAGGGCATTTGCCCTTTGGGCTGAAAATTGACTCTAAAACCTTCTGGTAAAATGTGGCTGTGTCTTAAGTGGTGTGGTTGATTTCCTGACCATTTTCATCTGGCAGAGAGGCAGTGACTGGCTGCGGGGCCCCCCATTGGCACCAAGGGCAAGGATGCCGCCGGCCCTCGGGGGGCCGACGCCCGCTCTGTGCCAGGCGGGTCGGGGCCCTGTGGTCTGTGGCCGACCACCACGAGCTTGGTGGCTGGAAACAGCGGGAGCCTGTCCCCTCACGGCTCTCGAGGCGGGAGGCTGAAGCCTGAAGTCAGGGCGTGGCGGGGCCCTCCGGGTGGGGCCCTGGGGCTCCAGGGAGAGGCTCTCCTCCAGGCTCCCGGCTCCTGGTGGCGGCTGGCAGGCTCCGGCTCTGCCCGGCACTCTGCCGCCCCTCCTGCCTTCCCCAGCTCTCCCCTGCCTGCGTGTCTGCCTCTTAGCAGGATGCCGGTTGGATTTGGGGCCCCTCAGGTCATCCGGGGCACCCCTGCACCTGGCGGCCGTACCCCGCCTACACCCACAGGGCCCCCGTGTCTGAGTCGGGTCCCCCTCCGGCTCCCGGGTTAGGGCGTGGACGCACCCCGCTGGGCCCCGCATCTGAGTCCGGTCCGTCTGTCTTCTGCACAGACACCTGGTGGGCCTGCTGGGCGCCAAGCGCGGTCCTGGTGTTGGGGCCTGTCAGTGAACAGATAGCCAGCGCGCCCTCCCGTGTGGAATTTGCATTCTGGCTTTGCTGGTGGATTTGAGACTTGCATGTAGGTGAGTCAGGGTGTTTGGTGATAAGCGCTTGTGTGAAAGAAATTTGGCTCTTTGCTGTTACCTCTAAGCATTTAGGGTTTTCAGCATAAGGTAGACGTTGCATAATTTTGGGAATTATATAAATTTTGAGTTATATAAACTATGTAAATAATTATTACTGTTTCATACAAGTTTGGAGAATAGAGAACAAGATAGTGAAAGGTGTGGAAGGGGCCATGTCTCCAGCATCGTCACCACCCCCAGCGTCATCATCCCCCAGCAGCAGCATCCCCTCCCCGTGTCGCCCCCCGCCCCAGGGTCGCCATCCCCCCACCGTCGCCAGCGCCCTCCCCGGCGTCATCACCCCCGGCATCATCACCCCCAGCCTGATCTGTGGGACTGAGGCTGGGAAGTCCCGCTGCCCGGAGCCCAGTGTAGTGTGCCACCCGCGCCGGAGTGGACGGGCCTGGGAGACGCTCTTCTGGGCCAGGGCGGGTTCTGAGACACAGCAGCAAGGTCGCCCTGGGGCCCGTGGCGCTGGCTGGCGGTGACAGTTGCTGGCTATTTTGGGGATGGAGGCAGCTTTGCTCTGTAAGGCCTCCCTCGCACTCCCAGCTGTCAGCTGTTCAGCCTCTGATAGAGCGCGGGCAGGGCAAGGCACAGTAGAGGGGCGCGGCGCTCCCCTTTCTCCAGGCCGTGAAGTCACCTTTCCTGGGGCAGAGATGCTCATTGCCAGGAAACTATGACATGCTGATTCTAGGAAGCTTTAAATGATTACCTGGCAATTTCTCTGGTAGCTTTCTGGACTAATAATTAAATATATCTCCTTTTCTCAAGGAGCTTAGAACAGGTTGTTACTTTAGTAATATTCTGCATCGAAAGTGACATCAGAAAGCCATCTAGTGTCTTGGCCTGTTCAAGGGGAGGACCTGTCCGTGGGGAGGTGCGTGCAGCCCTGCGTGGGGGCCGTGGCTTCGTAGACTGCCGCCTGCCCGCCCCTCGCTGAGGCCTGGAAGCGGCCTGCACAGCTGCAGAGGGGGGCAGCGCGTCTAAACGTGGTCTGTGCTTAGCTGGGAAGCCTCCCGGGACCGTGGGTTTGGTCGTGCTCATTCTCCTTGTGAAAGGGAGAGCCGCTCAGTCGTCGGCTGGCTGCAGCCACGCACACTGTGGCCTGCCAGGCTGCCTGTCCTGGAGGTTCTCCAGGCGAGAATACGGGACTGGGTAGCCGTTCCCTTCTCCAGAGGATCTTCCCAACCCAGAGACCCAAACCCAGGGCTCCCGCATTGCAGGCAGATTCTTCAGCCACCATGGAAACCCTCCTAGAGGGAAAAAAATCCCCCGAACCAAAGAACAGAGAATGGTCCCCCCAGATGCCCCCGAGAGCGACTGCCTGCAGCTCTGTGGGCTGGCCTGCCCGACAGCGATCCTCTTTAGTTGGCTGTGGACAGACTGACCCCTGTGGCTTCTGACCGTAAGGCCCACAGCATCCCAGGCGCTGCAGGGACCTTCCTGAAGGCAGGTTTACAGAACAGGCTCCGTGATCTTGCTGGCTCAGAGCCTGGAGCAGCGGTGCGTGAGGCTGACATGGGATTCATGCTCTTCCCGGGAGGCTGCCGCTTGGTTGAACCATCGGCTTAGGAACGGTGCCGCGTGCTGCATGAGGCTGTGTCCTCTGTAGCCCTTACGAGGCCTGCGAGGCGCTGGCGCTGCCCCCAGCTGAGCCCCTGGTGCCCAGGCTGCATCCTCACTCGGGACTGTGTGCACTGGCAGGGCTGGGTTTCGAGCCCGGGTCTGCCCGGCTCCTGCCGTGCCCTGTGGAGCCCCGGGCAGGGGCATCTGACAGCTGTGCCGCTCTGCCTCCTCCCGGACGACTCTGGAGACGGACACTGTCAGATGAGGCTGGCGGCAGCGTCTCGGACATCCTCATGGTTCATTCTTACACAGACACCGTGTCAGGGGTGTGAGATTCGTAGACAGGAACGGTCGTGAACCTGCCAAAGAAGAGAGCTGAAGTTACGCGGAGCCGAGGTGAAGGAGCGGAAGCCGAGGCGCGAGGGGAGCGGAGGGGCGGGTCTCTCCTGTCTGGCGTCTGCCTCACCAGGTGGCGGCACCTCGGATTTGGCTCGGTCACCTAAGGGTGAAGAACCGTCTCGAGAACATTGGCTCCCAGAGTCCTGCCTGGTGACGGTATGGCCCCTGGCTAAGTGTCCCAGCTGGTCTCCTTCCGGAGCCAGAGAGAGGCTGCGGCCTAGAGAGGAGGAGGGGTCGCGCTCCTCACCGGCACAGGCCGGGGGGCGTGTTTGACCTTCCGACACGGTCTGTGACCCCAGGGCAGAGTGTCCTAACCTCCGAAGCACGGCCTCCTCCTTGAACTTCAGTACCTATTTGAAAATACCCTCTTCCATCCTTCCACTTAAAGCATTAGCAGTCTTTAATGACATTCTGTAGGGGCTAGCTAAATCCTGACCTGTGGGATTGCAGACTGGCAGACAGGCAGAGTGCGAGAGATTCACTGAGAGTCTAATTACAAAATGGCTCATACTACTATGAATAGTTGTGAAATATTTTACACGGCTAGGAAGTGTGAGGAAAGCTTGTAGAGTTGATCAACCTAAGCAAACATAATAGGAAAAATTTTTATATTTTTTGGAACTGCTGGTCGAAAAAGAGGCTATTTAGAATACTGGCTATAAAACTCATCTGGCCTTAAAAGGTCGGGTTGGAGGGATATATGACTTCAAATCAAATCGAGGTTAAGATGTGTAGCTAATCTCACTGATGGTAAAAAGAATGTCAGGTGGTTTGGGGGAAACGAACAAGATGCGTTTGGTAACCAACATTGTTGCTGTCTGACTCTTTGCGACCCCACGGACATGGACTGCAGCCCCAGGCCTCCCTGTCCTTCATCTTCTCCCGAAGCTTGCTTACACCCATGTCCCTTGAGTCGGGGATGCCATCCAACCGTCTCATCTCTGTCATCCCCTTCTCCTGCCTTCAGTCTTTCCCAGCATCAAACGAGTCAGCTCTTCACAAGAGGTGGCTGAAGCATTAGAGCTTCAGCATCAGTCCTTCCAGTGAATATTCAGGGTTGATTTCCTTTAGAAGGGACTGGTTTGATCTCCTTGCTGTCCAAGAGACTCTAAAGAGTCTTCTCCAGCACCGTAGTTCAAAAGCATCAATTCTCCTGCGCTCAGCCTTCTTTACAGTCCAACTCTCACATCCGAACATGACTCCTGGAAAAACGATGGTTTTGACTCTACAGACCTTTGTCAGCAGAGTGATGTCTGTGCTTTTTAATACAGTGTCTATACTTGTCATAATTTTTCTCCTAAGGAGTAAGCATCTTTTGATGCCATGGCTGCAGTCACCTTCCGCAGTGATTTTGGAGCCCAAGAACGTAAAATTTGCTACTCTTTCCGTTTTTCCCCTTCTATTTGACGTGAAGGGATGGAAACAGACGCCATGATCTTAGGTTTTTGAATGTTGAGTTTTAAGCCAGCTTTTTCACTCTCCTCTTTCACGTTCATCAAGAGGCTTTTTAGTTGCTCTTCACTTTCTGCCATTAAAATGGTATCATCTGCATATCCGAGGCTGTTGGTATTTCTCCAGGCAATTTTGATTCCAGCTTGTGCTTCATCCAGCCTGGCATTTCTCATGATGTACTCTGCATATAAAAGTTAAATAAGCAGGGTGATGATACACAGCCTTGATGTACCCCATTCCCAATTTTGAGCGAGTTCATTGTTCCACGTCTGGTTCTGTTGCTTCTTGACCTGCATACAGATTTCTCAGGAGGCAGGTAAGGTGGCCTGGTATTTCCATCTCTGTAATAATTTTCCACAATTTGTTGTGATCCACACAGTCAAAGACTTTAGCAGAGTCAAGAAAGCAGAAGTAGATGTTTTTCTGGAGCTCCGTTGCTTTTTCGATGAAACAGCAGGTGTTGGCAATTTGATCTCTGATTCCTCTGCCTTTTCTATATCCAGCTTGAACATCTGGAAGTTCTCGGTTCACATACCGTTGAAGCCTAGCTTGGAGAATTTTGAGCATTACTTTGCCCTTCTTTGAGATTGGAATGGAAACTGACCTTTTTCAGTCCCGTAGGGAGTTTTCCAAGTTTGCTGGCCTATTGACTGCAGCACTTTCACAGCATCATCTTTTAGGATTTGAAATAGCTCAACTGGAATTCCATCACCTCCAGTAGCTTTGTTTGAAGTAATGCTTCCTAAGGCCCTCTTGACTTCAGACTCCAGGATGCCTGTCTTTAGGTGAGTGGCCACCCCACCGTGGTTCTCCGGGTTATTAAGACCTTTCTTGTACAGCTCTGTGTGTTCTTACCGCCTCTTCTTAACGTCTTCTCCCCCTGTTAGGTCCAGGCCGCTTCTTCCCTTTTCCTGCTCATCTTTGCATGAAACGTCGCGTGGTGCCTCAGTCTTCTTGAAGAGGTCTCTGGTCTTTCCCATTCTGTTGTTCTCCTCTAGCTCTTGGCATTGGTCACTTAAGAGGCTTTCTTGCCTCTCCCTGGTGCTCTCTGAAACCCTGCATTTACTTGGGTGTATCTTCCCCTTCCTCCTCTGCCCTTCACTGTTCTTTTCCCGCCATTTGCCCTCTGTATTTTCCCTTTGGGGTGGTTTTGGCCACTGCTCCCCGGTGCCGTGTTGCATGCAGACCTCTGTCCATAGCTCTTTGGGCACCCTGTCTATTGGATCTAACCCTTGGATCTGTTTGTCATTTCCACTATATAATCATAAGGGGTTTGATTTAGGTCAGACCTGAGTGACCTGGTGTCTATCCCAGATTTCTTCAGGCAGTTCAGTTCAGTCGCTCAGTCGTGTCCGACTCTTTGTGACCCTGTGGACTGCAGCACGCCAGGCTTCCCTGTCCTTCACCAGTTCCCGGAGCTTGCTCAAACTCATCAAGTCAGTGATGCCATCCAACTGTCTCATCCTCTGTTGTCCCCTTGTCCTCCTGCCTTCAGTCTTTCCCAGCATCAGGGTCTTTTCTAGTGAGTCAGTTCTTCACATTAGGTGGCCAAAGTATTGGAGTTTCAGCTTCAGCATCAGTCCTTCCAATGAATATTCAGGACTGATTTCCTTCAGGATGGACTGGTTGGATCTTCTTGCAGTTCAAGGGACTCTGAAGAGTCTTCTCCAACACCACAGTTGAAAAGCATCAATTCTTTGGGCTCAGCTTTCTTTATAGTCCAGCTCTCACATCCATAGCTTTTACTACATGGACCTTTGTTGGCAAATTAATGTCTCTGCTTTTTAATATGCTATCTAGGTTGGTCATAGCTTTTCTTCCAAGGAGCAAGCATCTTTCAATTTCATGGCTGCAATCACCATCTGCAGTGATTTTGGAGCCCAAGAAAATAAAGCCTCTCACTGTTGCCATTGTTCCTCCATCTATTTGCCATGAAGTGAGTCTTCAGCCAAGATTACTTAATTAGATATATATCCTCTAGTTTGAATCAACTGCTTGTCGTCTTTGTTTCTAAACGGGATTGGCGTGAGGCTTATCTGGAGGGGCATCTTTTTAAGTCCTCTTGCTAGGATAGATGCTTCTTAAGTGTTGCAGTTATCCTCAGAGTTCTGGCTCAGCTCTCCCCAGGGTCATCTGCTGCTGCTTAAATGGCTGCCCACTGTTGCTCAGTCCCTAAGCCATGTCACTTTTTGTGACCTGCCCCCACCCCACCCCCACCCGGACTACAACGCCCAGGCTTCCCTGTCCTTCACCATCTCCCAGAGTTTGCTCAGACTCATGTCCGTTGAGGCGATGGTGCCATCCACCCATCTCATCCTCCTGCCCTCAGGCTTCCCCAGTTGCTCATTATCACTGTAAAATATCCCTTGGTATGTTCAATGAAGACATCAGTTCTCAAACTGTTTGATCTAAGTAATCCTTGACATTCTAAAAATTTCTTCAGGACCCGAAAGAGCTTTCATTCATAAGTATTATTACATATTACTGAAAACTCTTGAAACTATCTGCTTAGTAATTCAGTCAAAATAGCAATAGCCCATTGCATGTTCATGTGAACCACGTACTTTAGTGGAAAAGAGCTGTGTACTTTCAGAACCAAAAGCGAAGTGCAAGCAGTCCGTTGGCACGTGGCTAAAGGGAGAGCGGCTTGTCCTGCGTCCGCGCAAAGCTCTGCCCGCGTCTGCCTTCTGCCTCCCGTGGTACATCGTTCTGATGAATGTGTATGAGGGACTCTGGGCTCACACGGGTGTCTGGTTGGAAGAGGGGGAGTGTTTTAATAGCCTGTTCAGGCAGTTTTGGGTGTTCTTGGTGCTGTACTGAAATGCCGACAAGAGCAGCTTCTTAAGTGTTAGTCACAGTGTGGAATCTGAGTCCGTATCAGTGGAGTGTCCTTACTTTGTGACATTGAAGTCCAGCATCTGTGGACTTTTTACCTTGCGTGGTTTTCTCATGCATGACTTTGCTTTTGTGGAGAGTATGGGTTCATTGAGTTACACCGATCTTGCAGATGTTAGTGTGTATTTCCAGTTACAGTATTAAAAAATCACCTTTTTTGATAATCCCATTGGTCACATTGGAAAACTGAATATTAGGAAGCTGTCAAGCTCTTGGTAGTGGATATTTTTTTCAAAATTCTGATTTTAATTGGATGGCAGATTCTGTCATGGGCAGGAGACTCCAGGTCTCTTTCCCTTTGAAGTGGCGGCTCCCTTTGCCTTTCCGCGCCTCGATCGGCACCGTTTATCTGTTGGCTCTTCCGAGCAAAGTAGCGTCTGTGCAGAGAGCTGCCTGTCTGTCTTGCAGCTTTTTGGGCAGAGACACAGAGGCTTTGTCCTCAGAGTCGGCGCTGAGCTCGGGTCGCGGGGAAGGCTTCGTGTGTGTGTGCTGCTGTGTCAGAGAGCGTCAAGGACACTTAGAACCCGTGACTGAGCGTTAGTCACATGAGCAGTTGCTGCGGCTTCTTCAGGGTCATTGTTGAGGGAAACCGGCCTCTCGGTGTCTGCTTTGCCCCTCAGAGGCTCCCCGGCTCCTCCCCGTGGGGCTGTCCCCGTGGGGCTGTCCCCGTGGGGCTCTCCCCGTGGGGCTGTGTGTCTGAGTGCTGGTGTCAGCCAGTGAGAGGGGCAAGTCAGGTATTAACAGTGTTACAAAAGTCAGCTTGACCTGGAAAGTTGTTCTCAGCTAAAGTCTTAACTTTTTTTCTTTTGCAAAGGAGGGCTAAGAGACAAGTTTTAGAAAAGGGAATCTCGCTTGGCTCTGGGCCCTGAAGCATCTCCGCTGTCTGGGTCCACTGAAGCCTTGACGATGGTCGCCTCTCTCCATGTGGCCTTCGCTGCTCTTGTCCTCTGGCTGTGCTCAGGTGGCCTGTGGGTCTCGTGGCTTTCCTTGCTGGCTTAGAGTGGGCTTGCAGCCTTTGTTCGAGAAGCCTCCCTGCCTTCCTGACTGTTGCGCAGACACGCTTGCCTTGCTGTCTGCAGCTGCTCAGAGGGACGTGGAGAGGAGCACTCGGCTTCTGTTTGAGGGCTCACTGCACCCTCTCACCAGAGCAGAGATGGTTCAGCAGCCCTGGAAACTGCAGCTTCCCGCTGAGAAAGGTGTATTTGAGCCTGTGAGCTTCATAGGCAAATCAGCGGCTCCTGACGTCGCTCTTGGATAACGTGATGAAACAGCACCTCAGCGGTCACGCTCCTTGGTTAGTCCTGTGATACGA
>SJYR01003911.1:140180-185990 GCA_006410655.1 Kobus ellipsiprymnus | reverse complement strand
TGGGGTTGCCACGTGCGGGCAGGCAGACGCCTGGAAGGGCACGCCAGGCCCCGGGTTAGCCCGGGGTCTCCACTCACGGGCAGGGGACGCCGGGCCCTGGGTTCTGTCTCTTATACACATCTAGATGTGTATAAGAGACAGCCACGCACAGTCGCCTGGCGACATGAGGCCCTCCTGCTGACTATTTCCGTCGAAGCCCCTGAAACAGAAAGTGAAAGAAGGAAACGGTCTCACCTCAGCAGAAGTGAGCGGTGGGGAAGCCCGAGACCACTGTCCGGGGAGGGGTGTGAAACGCGCCAGCCTTTCATTCAGAACCCTAGCAGCTGAGCCCGCTCACACCCATCTGTTAACCCTGGCGCCGACTGCATCCGCTCGTTAGGCCGAGAGCGGAGTCGTCCAGCCCCCTTCAGGCAGGTTAGAGGCCCTGCGGCCTCCTCCCACCTGCCGACTGCAGACCCGGAGGCCTGGCTGCTTACTCGGGACAGGCCCGTCTGCCCCGCCGCCTGCTCACCCGCGGTCTGCGGGCCGGGCCCCTCGCTGCGCGAGGCCCGAGCGCCGCACTTGATGGGCTGCTCCCTGTGACTCGTCCTTAGCCCGCGCCTGGACCTCCTTCCGAGGCCTCTCAGAGCCCCTTGTTGAGTTTCGCGTAGCGACTGTGAGCTTCTTGGAAGAGATAGAAGAAGAGATTTCAATTGATTATTTGCCAAGAGACAAGAACACTAGAAACGAGAGGAGGATTTCCTGCTCGCTGTTTCGCAGAATGCAAAGACCTGTGTCTGGGGGTCCTCTGTTTCTTACGTCCCCTCTCTGATAGAGGGCCTCATCCTGGCGCTAAGTCGGCGAGTCAGGGAGGCAGAGGTCAGAGGCCTGAGGCGAGCGCTAGCTGGTCCCCGGGTAGAGGCGCATCACTGCGCGTCTGTCTCCTCCCCAGGGCCAGACGCCGTTCGACGTGGCCGACGAGGGCCTGGTTGAGCACCTGGAGGCACTGCAGAAGACGCAGAGTGTGGTGAGTCCGCGCGGCCGGTCTGTCCGCGTCCCGGCCGAGTCCGTGTGGCGGCCGTGTCCGCGCGGCCTGTCTGTCCGCGTCCCGGCCGAGTCCGTGTGGCGGCCGTGTCCGCGCGGCCTGTCTGTCCGCGTCCCGGCCGAGTCCGTGTGGCAGCTGTGTCCGCGCGGCCTGTCTGTCCGCGTCCCGGCCGAGTCCGTGTGGCGGCCGTGTCCGCGCGGCCTGTCTGTCCGCGTCCCGGCCGTGTCCGCGCGGCCTGTCTGTCCGCGTCCTGGCCGAGTCCGTGTGGCAGCTGTGTCCGCGCGGCCTGTCTGTCCGCGTCCCGGCCGAGTCCGTGTGGCGGCCGTGTCCGCGCGGCCTGTCTGTCCGCGTCCCGGCCGTGTCCGCGCGGCCTGTCTGTCCGCGTCCTGGCCGAGTCCGTGTGGCAGCTGTGTCCGCGCGGCCTGTCTGTCCGCGTCCCGGCCGAGTCCGTGTGGCGGCCGTGTCCGCGCGGCCTGTCTGTCCGCGTCCCGGCCGTGTCCGCGCGGCCTGTCTGTCCGCGTCCTGGCCGAGTCCGTGTGGCAGCTGTGTCCGCGCGGCCTGTCTGTCCGCGTCCCGGCCGAGTCCGTGTGGCGGCCGTGTCCGCGCGGCCTGTCTGTCCGCGTCCCGGCCGTGTCCGCGCGGCCTGTCTGTCCGCGTCCTGGCCGAGTCCGTGTGGCAGCTGTGTCCGCGCGGCCTGTCTGTCCGCGTCCCGGCCGAGTCCGTGTGGCGGCCGTGTCCGCGCGGCCTGTCTGTCCGCGTCCCGGCCGTGTCCGCGCGGCCTGTCTGTCCGCGTCCTGGCCGAGTCCGTGTGGCAGCTGTGTCCGCGCGGCCTGTCTGTCCGCGTCCCGGCCGAGTCCGTGTGGCGGCCGTGTCCGCGCGGCCTGTCTGTCCGCGTCCCGGCCGTGTCCGCGCGGCCTGTCTGTCCGCGTCCTGGCCGAGTCCGTGTGGCAGCTGTGTCCGCGCGGCCTGTCTGTCCGCGTCCCGGCCGAGTCCGTGTGGCAGCTGTGTCCGCGCGGCCTGTCTGTCCGCGTCCCGGCCGTGTCCGCGCGGCCTGTCCGTCTGCGTCCCGGCCGTGGCCACTGTTCCTCCAGGGACTGTCCACGGTCCGTTGGAGGGAGCATCCCAGCAGCCGCTGCCGCTGAGGCTCGCTCGCTGTCTCCTAGCAGCTGGCAGGTAAAGGCGGCAAGGGCGCTCGGGCGCCCTGGAGCTCTTGGCGGTGAGTGTGGTGTGTGGGAGTCAGTGTCTTCCAAACAGGAAGTGCCGAGCTGAGGATGTCTCATGGCTTCCTTGTTGACTGAAGGGACTTCTTTATTTAAAGGAGGGTGACTACGGGGAGGAGTATGTTTCTTTCTTAGAAAGCAAGCGAACCCCAGAAGCTCAGAGGCGTGGCCTGGGCCGGCGCTTGGTCAGTGATTCACACCTGGCCCAGGTCCGTCGGATAGCCACGGTCGCTCCCTTCCTGCTCTCCTGAGTGTGTGATGGTTTGCTCCTGGGCCCGTGGCGCAGCGCCTCTCAGGAGGACCACGGAGGCGTGTGCCCACGTCCAGGCACAGTGTGGAAGCCCTCCCCAACGGGGGCGAGCAGGGAGTGAGTCACACTCCGCTGCAGGAGGGCTGTCGGCGGGGAGGACGGGGCTGGCCACCGCAGGGCTTGAGCAGCTCCCCTTGGGGCGGAAGAAGGTCACGCTCTTGCTTTCCTGTGTTCCCCTCTGTGGGGCCATGGCTCGGGTTCAGAAGGGCGTGCAGAGCCATTCTGAGGGGAGAGCGCGGGGCTCCCTGCCGGGGCTCCCGGCGCACAGCACCATCCGGCTGGGGCGGGAGAGGCCTCGCTGGGGAGCCCGGCCCCAGAGCACAGACGCACTGGGTCCAGTGGGCTCCGTCACTGAGCAGCCGCAGCCTTGCTAACATCAGAGTGATTTTCACGGTTACGTGTTCATTGTTTTATGAATACTTTCTCTGAAATAGTTCTGGGGCTCCCGTGCGAGTTGCAGGAACACGCAGAGAGCTCCCATCCGTGTTTGACCCAGTGTGGCTCGTCTCTGAGCACGAATAGCATCTTCACTAAGTAACATCTCCCACCACTGGGGTGGTGCCCCCTTTGCCTCCGCGTAACTCTGGGTCCGGGGATATAAATACACGTTGTCTGGAGTGTGTGTCTGAGTGTTGGGCAAGTTTTCCTAAGGGCTGATTTCCCATTTGGCACCTGTTTCTCTGTAGAAGCCTTGCCCGCTCAGTTCAGCATCGGGGTCATAGAGCGTTCTCTCACGGGCGCTTCTGGCGCTTCACCGTTCGGAGTGAGGTTTGGGGGCGATGAGGTTGGGTGTTTCGGAGGCGGGTGTCCCTGAAGCTCCGGTGCCATGGTTTTCCTCCTCTCACTGGCTGAGGCCTTTCCTCGGTCGTCATCTTCCGAGCAGACCCTCCGCCGTGTCCCCTGCCCGCCCCCGCCTCCCCTCTGGTGCGGGTGCAGTGATAAGGCCGCTAGAGCTCTTCTCGTCAGTGCTAGTTTCTTCCCTGTGGTCAACATCTTCCTTTTCCTGTTTTCTTGATTTCCAGCTTCGAAGTGAAAAGGAGACGCGGAATAAGCTCATCGAGTCAGACCTGGACAGCAGGCTGCACGGCAGACGCTTCCAGAAGTAAGAGGCTCGGGCTGAGCACAGCTGCGCGCGGCAGGCTCGGCCTGAGAGTCCATGCGGGGAAGGGACGGGCGTCTGACTGTAGCCAGATGGTCTTTAGACGTGGGGGATGTTCGATGGGTGAGGAGGTGCGTGGCATGGCCATGGGGACCTGCGAGTGGGGTGTGGACTCACTTTGTAAGTGATAGAGCCCTGTGTGTGTCGGAAACGCCTGTTAAACCGCTTGTTAGAACTGTTCTCCTCGCTCACCACGAGGAGCTGCAGCCCGTTTTCCTGAGTGAAGAACAGCCAGGTCTCCTTACGTGATGCTCTCAGGTCGGACACTGATGGACCCGAGGTGTCGTGTGTGCGTTCCTATTACCACTTCTACGCAGAGGTTCCTAGGCTCGTCCCCTCTACCAGCTCCACAGCGAGCTCAGAAAGTGGTTTCTCCCCTCTGAGTTACTCAGATTGTTGTCTTTACTTTAGCAAAGAGAAGATGCTCTGTGAGGAGGAGACGCCCAAGTCCCAGCGAGCGGAGGAAGAGAGCAAAGAGTCCAGCAGCTCCAGCTCCGAGGAGGACGAGGGGGAGGACGAGGCCTCGGAGTCGGAGGCCGAGAAGGAGGCGGGCGACCCCGAGGCCGGCCGGCCGCAGAGCGTGGGGGGCCGCCGCGTGTCAGAAGGCAGGTGGAGCCGGCCCGGGGGGACCGATTCCCAAATGGGCCCCAGATCGTTTTCTTCTCCCTTCTCATCATGT
Source organism: Kobus ellipsiprymnus (assembly GCA_006410655.1). Lineage (NCBI taxonomy): Eukaryota > Metazoa > Chordata > Mammalia > Artiodactyla > Bovidae > Kobus > Kobus ellipsiprymnus. The sequence continues at coordinate 181,598 of SJYR01003911.1, read as the reverse complement.
AAGGTCCCTTCAGTTGCTGGTTGGGGATGGAAGGGGGAATACAGTCCTGATCACCTTGCTGGCTCTTATGGTGCGCGTCGTGTCGAGTCTTCAGTTTCCTGTGCAGTGAGAGTGGGTGCTGAGCTCGGTCAGACCACCGGGCTCCGGGTTAGCCCGGGGTCTCCACTCGCGGGCAGGGGATGCCGGGCCCCGGGTTAGCCCGGGGTCTCCACTTGTGGGCAGGGGACGCCGGGCTCCAGGTTAGCCTGGGGTCGTCACGTGCGGGCAGGCAGATGCCTGGAAGGGGACGCCGGGCCCCGGGTTAGCCCGGGGTCTCCACTCACGGGCAGGGGACGCTGGGCTCTGGGTTAGCCTGGGGTCGCCAAGTGCGGGCGGGCAGACGCCTGGAAGGGGACGCTGGGCCCCGGGTTAGCCTGGGGTCTCCACTCACGGGCAGGGGACGCTGGGCCCCGGGTTAGCCTGGGGTCTCCACTCACGGGCAGGGGATGCCGGGCTCTGGGTTAGCCTGGGGTCTCCACTCACGGGCAGGGGACGCTGGGCCCCGGGTTAGCCTGGGGTCTCCACTTGCGGGCAGGGGACGCCGGGCTCCGGGTTAGCCTGGGGTTGCCACGTGCGGGCAGGCAGACGCCTGGAAGGGCACGCCAGGCCCCGGGTTAGCCCGGGGTCTCCACTCACGGGCAGGGGACGCCGGGCCCTGGGTTAGCCCAGGGTCTCCACTCACGGGCAGGGGACTCCGGGCTCCGGGTTAGCCCGGGGTCTCCACTCACGGGCAGGGGACGCCGGGCTCCGAGTTAGCCTGGGGTCGCCACGTGCGGGCAGGCAGACGCCTGGAAGGGGACGCTAGGCTCCAGGTTAGCCCGGGGTCTCCACTCGTGGGCAGGGGACGCTGGGCTCCAGGTTAGCCCGGGGTCTCCACTCGTGGATAGGGAACACCGGGCTCCGGGTTAGCCTGGGGTCGCCACGTACGGGCAGGCAGACGCCTGGAAGGGGACGCTGGGCCCCGGGTTAGCCGGGGTCTCCGCTCACGGGCAGGGGGCGCTAGGCCCCGGGTTAGCCCGGGGTCTCCGCTTGCGGGCAGAGGGCCCCGGGTTAGCCCGGGGTCTCCGCTCGTGGGCAGGGGGCCCTGGGTTAGCCCGGGGTCTCTGCTCGCGGGCAGGGGGCGCCGGGCCCCTTGTTAGCNNGTTAGCCTGGGGTCGCCACGTGCGGGCAGGCAGACGCCTGGAAGGGGACGCTAGGCTCCGGGTTAGCCCGGGGTCTCCGCTCGTGGGCAGGGGGCCCTGGTTTAGCCCGGGGTCTCTGCTCGCGGGCAGGGGGCGCCGGGCCCCTTGTTAGCCCGGGGTGTCCGCTCGCGGACAGGGGGCACGGGCAGATCTGGGCTTTGCTGGGGGGCCTGCCTGCGGCGGGGGCTCTGCTGGGCAGCTGGGGGCTCGTGTGAGCTCAGACTCCCCAGGCCAGGGCCTGCGGTCACCACCTGTCCCCCTCCCGAGGCGTCCCGAGAAGATGCAGGGTTTGCAGTGAGGGGGCGGGCCCACCGTGGCTGATAGTCGAGTGTACGTCCCCCCGGAGCCTGCCCATCCCGGGCGCCCGCTCTGTGAGGGGTCTCCTTTACTGACGTGATTTCCGCCGTTTCAGGGGAGCACTCCCCTTGTCCACGTCTGGCCTGGGGTCAGTGTTGGGGGGGCACATGCAGGCCAGGGGCTACAGGGTCACAGGTCAGGCTCTGAATATAGTGATAGGTCATGATTATGGGACTGTAAGCAAAATAAAGACACTATCCAACTCTTTTTCTGACCAAGGATTTTACAGTGTTGCCTCAATAAAACTATATTTATCAACACCTCCAGAAATCTTAGAGAATTTGTGAAGAATAATGTATTTTCTCAACATGGCAGGATATATTTGACAAGAAAATTGGAAATTGACTGTGTTCCTTTCCCAATTTAGATCCTTTGTGAATCTACTGTTGCAAAATTTTTGCGAGAATTTCTTTAATGTGTATTTCTTTGCTGGCATCATTTCCTCTGGCATATTGTCATCTTTTTTATTGTAACCACTTTCTTCTTTTATGTTGGTAAATTTTGCCTTTATTTATATTCCCTCTGGCTGCACATCGAAAGTCTTTCTAAAGGTGGTGATGTTAACATTTAGAAGATCAGCTAAGTTATTCAGCTCCATTTATGCTGTCTCTTATACACATCTAGATGTGTATAAGAGACAGGGGTCAATGTGTGGGGGGCGGAGGGCACACCCAGGGTATAGGCTCACCAGTTCAGCCCTGGGACAGCTCTTGTGGTCATTCTGAATATTCAGGGCAGTCTGAACGTCTCTGCCCAGGAAAACTGCCTCGCGGGGTCGCGGGGCTGGGTCTTAGGGGCCAGGGGCCAGAGGCGCAGCAGCCCCTGGACACAAGCAGACAGGTTTCTGCTGACACCCCAGGAGGGAGCCCTCCACCTTGCGTCGACACCACGCCCCCCAGGAGCGCCCCAAGAGGAGAGTGCTCTTCCCCGGCAGGCTGCCCCTGCCTGACCCCCCGCCACGCCCGATCCCGGGCGCCCTGCAGCCTCCCCGCGTTCCCGCCCCGGAGGGCGGCTCCTCTCGGAGCCCGCCTCGCTGGGCGCTGGGCGTGCGGGACCTTGTGCAGCACCGTGATCGCTCGCTGTCTTGCCTCCTCTTTGTCTGCTGGCCTAGGAAGCAAGGGCCGTCTCGCGCTCCCTCTGGCTTTCTCTGCCCGGCCCCAGAGTGGATTCCACCTGCACTTGCTGATGGTTGTGTGTGTGACGCAGAGTGAGGAGAAGGCTGTCCGTTGTTCACGTGGCAATTGGTGTCAAGACAGAACCTCACTTGAGCCTGTTTTCTTGTAAGAGGCAGGGGTTGCCGGAGGTTTCATTGTGGTTGGAAACTAAGCCTTCCATGGCCCTGGTGATCTGTGTGATGATGGTAAATCTTTTGTGTTAGAACAGTACAGACTCGCATAAGGGTTTCCTAACGCACCTGTTGCTTCTGCCTTTCACCCCAGATGGCGGGCCGGGCGCCGTCCCCAGCCGTCCCAGCTCTGAGTGCAGGAGCAGCGTCGCCGAGCGGACCCCTGCAGCCCTGCAGAGCGCCGTCCCCGCCTCTTCAGCCAGGAGAGTGAGTGTGCGGTTAAGCTGGGTGCGCCCCCGATGCGGTAGCAGCGAGCGTGCAGGCCTTAAAGATGCACTCGGGCCTGTCCTCTCACTTGGTCTAGCAGCTTAGAGCGCTGCGTTTCAGTTGTACGGCAAGGTGATTGTTACACGCCACGTGTATAGTTTTTCCAGATTTCTTCCGTTATAGATTATTACAAAGTATCGAGTAGAGGGTGCCCGTGTTGTACAGGAGGTCCTTGTTGTTTTACATGTTTTCGTTGTTCAGTTGCTGAGTTGAGTCTGACTGCAACCCCCAGGGACTGTAGCCCGCCAGGCTGCTCTTTCCATGGGGTTCCCAGGCGAGAGCACTGGACGCGGTGCCCTGTCCCTCTCCAGTTTTACATGTGGTAGTGTGGGCTGCCGTCCACGGGGCCGCACAGAATCAGACACGGCTGACGCGGCTTCACTTTCCCTTTTCACTTTGATGCACTGGAGAAGGAAATGGCAGCCCACTCCAGTGTTCTTGCCTGGAGAATCCCAGGGACGGGGGAGCCTGGTGGGCTGCCGTCCACGGGGTCGCACAGAGTCGGACACGACTGAAGCGACTCAGCAGCAGTAGCAGCAGCCGTGTATATATGTTAACCCCAAATCCTCCGTCATCGCTCGCCCCCTTCCCCTTTTGTGACCGTGAGCTTATTTTCTGTCTGTGAGTCTGTTTTATAAGATCGTTTTCTCGAGCCCACACGCGAGTGGTGTCGGGCGCGCCTCCGCCTGCAGGCTGTCCGGTCGTCTCTCGGTCCGTCCGTGTCGCCAGGTGGCGTGGTTCACCCCGTCTGTGGCTCTGTCGCGGCTGAGTGCTCACCGCACCGTGCACCGCGTCTCCACACGCCTCCCGCCGCGGCTTGCTCAGGCCGCCGTGACGGGCACAGACGGGCGGCGCGCACGTCGAGACCTGTGTCCCACTGTCCGGAGGCCGGCAGGCTCCGCCCGTGGTGAGGGTCTCCTCCTGGCGCTCAGACGGGCCCCTGGTCTCCAGATGCTGTCGCCTGGGGTCTGGGGGTCAGGACGTGGGTCTGGGGGTTGGACACAAGCGGGGCACTCCTGACTTGCACACAGTGTGTCTTAGAGAACTTGTGGCCGCCGCGTGTGGGTGGCCGGGCTCCCGCGCCAGCAGCCTGGGATCGGGAGTGCTGCCGCGGCCTGTCGTCCCCGAGGCTGAGGTTGGGGCACGCGGGTCACGGTCGGGCTGGGCAGAGGCCGGCCAGGGCGCAGCCTGGGCACTGCGCGAGTGTCTCCACTCTCCCCCCACGCGCGAGGTGCGCAGCTGCTGGCAGGGGGCAGAGCTTGAGGGGCCGGGGGCCTCCCAGCCTCGTCCGCCCGAGGCGCGCCGCGGGGGAGCCGCCCGCGCTGCGGCTGCGGTGCTCCCGCAGGCGCTCCCTCACCTGCTGGCCCCTTGGCGCCTCCCGCGCGGCAGGCCTCGGGCGTCCTCGTGGGGACCAGGAGGCAGAGGCTCGGCCGCTCTGCGTTCCTGGGCGCTGCCGTGAGCTGCCGGGCGGCGCCGGCAGGACGTGGGCCTCGCTCTGTCGTGAGGAGTGCCGCCGGCTCACCCGCTCTTTAGGAGGAAGAGGACTGGATTAGGACAGCCGCCGACACACACCCATGCCGCTTTGCTCGGAAGGTGCTGGGGGGAGTTTGGACGGCTCCTAAAGAGCCCACAGGGTGCCTCTGCAGAGCCCCTGGGAGAGGGGGTGCGCGGGAGAGCAGACCTCAGCACGGCGTGAGGCTCCTGCTCGTTCCCGCTGTGCCAGCAGCAGAACTGGCCTGGTTCTGGAGTGAAGCGGCGCTCCGGCAGGGCCCCCGCGGCCAGGCGGGCGGTGGGCCGGTGGTCCCCGGGCCGGCCGTGCCTCAGCCTGTCTTCGGCTGACTCCGGCCTGTGATGTGTTCTGCGGTTTGTGGAAATGAGATGCTTAAGGACAATGTAAGCTTTCCGTGAGCCTTTCTTTTCTAACGTTAACATTACTTTTTAATGAAATGATGGTAATGAAAATGGTAATTCATTTTTGAAAGCTGTTCTCTTGGCAGAATTTAAAACCTGGCAACCGTATGACTTCTGCCATTTTTTCTTTCCGGTTTTGCGGTTTCTTGAATCTGAAACGTTTAGAGCTGCCGCCTGTGTCAGAGAAGCTGTTCTCTTGAAATAAGCAGCTAGAGTCTGGGGGGGAGGCCTGCAGTTTCTGTCAGGGTTGCCATAAGTCAGCTCACCGCAGCCCCGTGACAGGGCCGTGGCCCGTCTGTGTTCCTCAGGGTCCATGTGTTGCAAGAGGGTCAGCTCTCGGCCAGGTTCACAGGTGGGCAGGGGGAGGCGTGGAAAGGGGCGGGCTGCTGTCCCCAGGCCCCGTGTCAGCACTCCCCCGCTGGTGGGTTCTCTGTTGGGTGGGCACCCTGTGAGGGCTTGGGGGTGCTGGGGGTTGCCCGTGGCGCCTGGCCTGCTCTGGGCCCTCTGCTCTCCTCACGTTGCCCTCGCTGCTCGGCCAGGGGTGGGAGGAGCTGTCGGGAGCTCACCTCCGGTGCCCCTTCCCTTGTAGCCCTCCAGCCTCTTCAGCAAGCCGGAAGAGACCAGGGACGAGTCTCCGTGTTCGTGGAGGCTGGGCCTCAGGAAGACCGGCAGCCAGAATGTGCTGAGCGAGGCCGCCGGGGCCAGGGAGGCCCTGCGGGACCGGGGTGCATCTGTCCACCGCTCGGCCTCCAGTCCCCGCATCTCCACCCTGATGGACAACAGAGAAAAGGTGCGGTGCCTCTCGGGGACAGCCAGCCAGTGTCTCGTGCCTGGCCTGGCTCTGGAGGCACGGAGCCTTGGAAGGAGGCAGGAGTGTTGGTCGCCAGGTAGCTGTTCGCCTGCAATGACTTGGTTGTCCAAGAAAGAAAAGCCCTTTTCCTTTTGGCCTGCCTTCTGTTCATCCCTTCCACCCTCCCTGAGGGCAGAAACGTGAGCGCGTGCAGGCTGGGACGCAGCCTTAAGCGCTCTCTGAGCCAGCAGCAGCGGCTCGCTCTCTTGCTGTTCGGAAGCAGAGCCCTTAGCTGGGCTTTCGAGCCTCGTGAAGCTCGGGCATCTGAGCACTTAGAAAGCGAGCTTCCGTGTGCGCCTCCCTGGCTGGCGGGCGTCCCGGGGGCTGAGCCCTCACCCGCTGCTCACTGGGAGCCGTGGGTTCTGGTCCTGAGATGGTCCGGGTTCCACGGGGCGTGCTGGCGGCTTGCCTGAGTGGCCGCATCTCCTCTGAACGCAGCCCCCTCACTCGGCCCCGTGTTTCTGGAGACGCTCGGGCCAGGGTGTCAGCACGCCTGCCGTGCCTGTGGCTGCCTTTCGAGGCAGAGAACGTCCGAGCACAGCTTGTCTCTGGCTTCTCAGAGGTCCCCTTTCGGTGGGACTGCTGCTGTTCCCTTTTTGGTCATCCCGGCTTTTCCAAAGAGAAGTCCCTGCCTACACGTTGGCATCTAACGGAGGAGAGCTGGGAATAAGCCTTTGCTGATGCCGCCCGAGCAGGGGTCGGTGTTGGGTCTGGAAGTGACTCACGCGGGTGTGTGAGCTCTGCTTTGCTGCCCCGGTGTGGCAGGGCGGGCCTTCTCTGTGCCTCACTTGCTTTGACTTTGCAGGAGAGAGAAACCAGAAGCTCCTTGAGTTCACTGGGGCTGCGGAGGCCGGGCAGCACTAGCGACCTTGAGGAGAAGGAGAACAGGTACTGTCGTGCCCCGCCCCCTGCCCGGGACCCCCAGCCCCACCCCCTCAGGTCCTCAGTCCAGCGCAGGGTCCCCGCCCCACCCGGCGGCTCGCGTTTGTGCACAGCAGGCTCTGTGAAGGGGGCTCAGTGTTCACGCGGGTCTCACACAGGGCCCGCCCCGTGGGCAGCACTGGAGGCCTGGTTACGGAATGGAGTCGGGCAGCTTCTAGTTTGTACGTCCACGTTAATTAAGATGAGCGTGGGAACTGTGACCTAGCCGTGTCTCAGACGCCGCCCGCCTGCGGGGCTCCTCCAGGCGCGATCCTCCCCCCACCGCGGCCCCGGGCGCCGCCTGCAGCCTGGTCCTCCGGGGCCTGTTGGAGCGGCCTGCACTTGCCCACAGTCCTCGCCTGGGGAGGGCTGCTGGGGGACCTGGGGAGGCAGAGCCCCCGAGTTGCCAGCGGGGGTGAGCCTCTTCTGGGTGTGCGCCCTGCTGAGAGCCGAGGGGTGCTTCTCCTGGACGCTTGTCCTGCCCATCCCCACTCCCGCTCTGCTTGCTTGGAGTGACCTGCCCTAGGCTGACTCGCCAGCCTTCTAAACGAGGAGCAAAGTGGCCGCTCCTTCAAGCAGCTCCAGACCCTGGGAGCGAGGCCTTGGTCCCAGCGAGGCAGGCTGGCCCTGGAGTGGATGAACGGGCAGACAGAGATACTGAGCCGTCCTCCGTCTGCACAGGGAGCAGGGCAGTCTGCAGACAGGCCCTGGGAGGCATCCTGTGCGCCTCTCTGCCGTGCTCCCCGACGCCCCGCCCCTCAGCGCAGCCCTGCCTGTCGCCTCTGCAGAGAGTCGGCTGCTAACCTGGTGCGCAGTGGCTCCCAGCCCCGGCCGCCCTGGAGGGACGCAGCCAAGGGCAGCGAGACCCCACAGACGGCCGCTCCTTCAACCTACGTGTCGACCTTCCTGAAAAGGTACCCGCCCCTCATTCTGGCTATAGACAGAGGGGCAGTGACTGCATCCAATTACCATCACAAAAGTGAATCAAAAAATAAATTGCTTTTAGATTTCTTGGGATTAACATCTTAAGTAATTTTAAATTAAAATTAATTTCTTTTCCTAACTGAATTAGAGTAAGCTAATTCCAACTTCTCCTCACAGACAGATCTGAATACATACTCCACCCTTTCAGTCCTGTGCAATCTGCAGCCACTTTCTGCTCCCAGCAGTCTCTGAGTGGGACTGAACTTAAGCCCCGTCCTCGTCTGCAGCCTTACCTGGGGAGCGGGGAGGCAGGGGGCGGCCCAGCAGGTGTAAGGGGCGACGGGGACAGGTTTAATTTAAGAGTCTTGCACTGAAGCCTGTTCATCCAGGGACTTGAGTCTCACCTGGGGAGCGGGGAGGCAGGGGGCCCAGTGGCTGTAAGGGGCGATGGGGACAGGTTAATTTAAGAGTCTTGCACTGAAGCCTGTCCATTCAGGGACTTGAGTCTCACCTGGGGAGCGGGGAGGCAGGGGGCCCAGTGGGTGTAAGGGGCGATGGGGACAGTTTAAGAGTCTTGCACTGAAGCCTGTTCATTCAGGGACTTGAGTCTCACCTGGGGAGCGGGGAGGCAGGGGGCCCAGCGGGTGTAAGGGGCGATGGGGACAGGTTAGTTTAAGAGTCTTGCATTGAAGCCTGCTCATTCAGGGACTTGAGTTGTTGTTTCCTTTATAACTTTAATGGCCCTCAGAGCCATCAAGATGTAAAGTCGCGAGTGAGGTGCAGAGAAGGTCCCGGGCGTCCTGCCCCGTTCTCATCTGTATGCCCCTTTCTGCAGTTACTTTCTTTGCCATGTACCAGCCAGCAAGCAGCGCACCTTTGCCAGAGCCCGGAAGCTGTAAGACACAATTAATATTTCAGCTTAAACTTTGCTGCTCGTGTGGAAGAGTCTGGCTCTTGGGGCTTCTTCTGAAGGCTCTCTTCACCCCCACTGTCTTAACCCTCCACCTGCCTCTCCGTGCCACAGTCTTCATCATCAGGTGTTTTGGTGGTTGGTTGGCTGCCCTAGATGCAGGCTTTGGCCACAGACTGTGTTTGGGTTAAAAACTGTTTTCATTTGATTGGAAGGATCTTATTAACCAATTAACATCAGAACGTGGGCACCGTTCGGAAATCAGAGAGCCGCTGTTGCCTTTTTATGTGTCCTGTCAGAGGCTCGGCTGGGGCCGTGTGCCCGTCCGGCTCGGGGTGCACCGGGGGGCTCGGCTGGGGCCGTGTGCCCGTCCGGCTCGGGGTGCACCGGGGGGCTCGGCTGGGGCCGTGTGCCCGTCCGGCTCGGGGTGCACCGGGGGGCTCGGCTGGGGCCGTGTGCCCGTCCGGCTCGGGGTGCACCGGGGCTTGTGCCGCCGCCTCCGGGCTTCCGGCCTTACTGGGGCTGTGCCTGTGTGTCTTCAGGGCCGGGGCCTTAGTCTGAGTGGATGCTTTCCTGCTCCTTACGGTCGGACCCCAGGCTAAGAAGAGTCTCAAGGAGAATGTCGCCCTAGCCCCAGGGGTGCTGAGGCTGTTCTCTGTTCCGGCCGCTGGGGCGCTGTGGTAGGCTGGGGCTTCCACGTCCACGTCTCAGCGGACGCATGGAGGGAGTAGCGTCTGGTGGGCAGATGTCGTCTGCCGTCTGCACAGTCTTGGTGAGCCGAGGGCTGGGGCGGGGAGCCGCTTCTCTGTAGGGCGGGAGCGCTTCCTTGTGCGAGCGAGTCTGAGAGAGCAAATCTTATGATCTTTCGAAAGGAGAGAATCAGCCACAGTTGCTGTTTCAGACAGAAAGCGCGAGTGGGTATTTGTCATTCTTGGACTATGCCAGCTCTCAGAAACTTCCCGTTTTCCTTTCTAGGCAGAAATTCCTTTTGTACAGCCCAGTAAGATGCGTCTTTTGCCCAAGAAGTCTTCCTGACCGTTTTTGCTCACACCCCCAGGCTGCTGTGGTGGTCCAGTTTTAAATAACTTCAGGCTGACACGATGCCTGCCGCGCTCAAGGTGGTGGCTGCTGCCTCGGTGGAGCAGGGAGCTGACCCCTCGGTGCCCTGGCCTCTGGCCTCTCTCCACTCTGCGCTCCGTGCTGAGTCTCTGCTCCAGAGCGCCTCCGAGCTTTCGCAGCAGTACTTCTGTCTCAGGGAGGCCTCTGGGCTCGTGTGACATTCTGTCTTGGGGGTCGTCGGAGTTTTTCCTAATGAAATGGCTGTTTCTGGTCTCCCCTCTCAGGCCCGCTGCGTCCGCGCATTCTGCTTCCTCCTGTTGCGCTCCCCTCCTGTCCTCCTCCCCCACCCAGCTGGGCGGGCGGTGAGCCGCGTGTCCTAGAGGGAGTGGCCGTGTGCCCTTTTGCAGTGCGTCCTGTACTGGACGTAGTGGCCCCCCCGCCTCCACCTTTCAGCCCGTCGCAGCCCACTCCTGCTGCCTCCCTCCGCAGGGCATGTTGCTGGTCTGTGCGCCTCGGCAGTAAGCTCTGGGCTGCCAGCAGGCCCGCAGGGGCGGCAGCGCGAGCTCGGCCCGAGGCGCTGCCGTTGGTGTGGGCGCAGTAGCCGCCCCGAGGCCGCCCGTCCTGTCAGTGGGGGGGCGTTCGGTCTTCAGCGATGCGGCCGCTTTCACCTCTCAGCAGCCCTGCGGCCGGGACCACGCGTCCAGCCTCAGACCGTGGTAGATCGGAGGCCACGGACGTCCCGCTTCCACGTAGCCTCTGTAGTGCCCAGTCGGCCTCTTCTGTGTCTCCTCCTGGAGGGCAGCGTTCAGACCCCCGTGCGCAGGAGGCCCAGTCCTGCTTCAGAAGCGCTCGGGCCGCGGGGGAAGGCCGTGGCGCTCGTGGTCTCTTCCCAGCCGTGTCTTCCTGGCGTCCGGCCTGTCCGAGTGGCAGCCGGGTGGGCGGTGGGTGACGCAGCGCGGAGCTTCCGCTGCGGCCGTAGCTGGTATGACTGTGGTCAGAGCCCTTCCCTGGGTGTGGCCAGGGCTGCTCTGCTTTCGTCTTTGCAGCTGGTGCAGGCGACGGAGCGTCAGCGAGGGCGGTGCCGCCCGCGCCCGTGCTAGGGCCGCCTGACGCTGTCCTCCTGGCGCGGTGCTTCCCGCTGCTGGGCACTGCTCGCAGCCCCCGTGTGACCGCGCGCACACATGCCAGGCCCCGCATCAGCGCGTTTGCACAGGGTGCCAGCCTGTGGGGACAGGCGTGTTGTCCCTGCACGTGGTGATGCGGAAGCAGAGAGGCTCCCGGAGCTCAGAGTGTGGCCTGGGTGGTTGGGGGCAGAGGAGGCGTAGCAGCTGGCCTGTGTGGAGCCCGCCTGGACCAGGCCTGGGGCTCGTGCCGAGCAGCATGACATCAGGACCTGGCCCACTCACGCGCACGGTGCCCCCGGCAGTAGTGACTCGGGTGTGATGGTCTTCATTTTCCCCCTCAGTCAGGACGGTCCCAGGACAGGGCCGGCATGTGGCTCAAGTCACAGTGGTTAGAGCGTGGCTTCCGTTTCCAGAGTAGCTGCCAGAGCTCTCGCCATCACAGCTGCATTCTAGGCCATTCGAGGGAGGAGGAGACGGGGGCGGTATGCCAATAGGGAACGCCTCTGAACTGAGACTTTCCCCCGATGCACTAGCCTTCTGCTCATGCCTCGCTGGCTCCCTCCAGCAGCCGGCGAGACTTTGACACGTGTGGATTCTTAACCGGGCACGTGGCTGCCCTGAGCCACAGGGGCCTGGAGTGAGGAACGTGGATGTGTGTGTGTCCTCTTCGGTCCTGAGGAGCCCTCCAGCGTGTGAGCGGCAGCCTCACTTTATAGATGAGGAAACAGGCCGAGAGCGCAGCCATCTGCCCGCAGTCACGAGGCTGGAAGGAGCAGAGGCGGCTGAGCCTAGGTCTGTGCGTTTCGGGGCTCTTTTTCACTTTTTTGTTTCCACTGAGTTTATCTTTTATTCTGGGTACTATACTAAGTGTTCCACAAAGCAAAGCAAAACAAAGGCTAAGTGAAGTCTCTCAGTCATGTCCGGCTCTTTGCGACTCCGTGGACTGTAGCCTGCCAGGCTCCTCAATCCACGGAGTTCTCCAGGCAGGAATACTGGAGTGGGTAGCCATTTCCTTCTCCAGGGGATCTTCCCGACCCAGGGATTGAACCTGGGTCTCCCGCATTGCAGGCAGACGCTTTACTGTCTGAGCTGCCAGGGAAGCCCAAGTGTTCCGCAGGTGTGTCTTACTTAGTCTCACAAGACCCTGCACTGGCAATCACCATACCCCTCAGGGGGTGAGAGATGGGAGAGGTTAGGCTTGGCCCCAGGTGGTTCCCCGGAGCTTTTCTTCTTCCGATCCCAGCAGTCTGTAAAATTACGCACTTGAAAATAGTAAAAGTCATATTCTGTAATTTGAGAAAATAAAACCCTTGGCATTTCTCCAGCATAAGAAATTGCAGCAATCAAAGCATGTTATTAACGAAGCAGAATTTCATGTGACGTTTTGATGATTGTAAATTTTTTTACCTTTGTTTCTGGTTAATTTTATTAGTGCTTCCTAGAGGCTTATACATCTTGAAAGTCTGAGGAATTATTTGCCTTCACTTTAATAATAAAAAAAATGTGAATGTGAAATCTCACCTTTTTCCTGAGCTATTAGCTGCTTCTGGAGAAGTGGCTTGTGTGTTTCTTAGACACCAGTTCAGAACTGCTCTATTTTTATCCTTGTATCGAGGTACCCTATTGATAGTTTTATGATCTGATCATTCTTTCAAGCTTATTATAATGTGATTATTTGAAAACGAGCTTATAGCTCCTTAAAGCATTTGAGGTGGTCGTAAGTAGGTGAAGAGAACAGGTTCTTAGCGTTTATTGCTTCCGTTGCTTCCCCATCTCTGTGAGCATCAATTTTGGGCCTCTGTTACCCCAGCAACAAGCTGTGACATCACAAGCGATGGCTTTTTGGGTGCAGAGCCGATGGCTGCTGTGAAGTCTTTGTTAAGAAACAGCGGTCTTGTTCTCATGTAAACGAGCGCGCTTGCACAGCTTGCCGATGGGAAGTCTGTCTCAGGGTTGCACGCAGGAGCCCGTTAGTTTCTGTTCGGTCACTCCTGTCTGCAGTTGTGACTGTGGACAGGCAGGCACTGGCTTCCTGGAGAGAGCTTGCTGCTAGGTGAGGTTGCAGAGTGCTCCCGAGCGGGTCTGGGCGATCGGGAAGACGGTCGCCTGGTGTCGGCCGCGGCCCCTCGGGGCCCCCTGCCTGGGGCTGCGGGCGGTGTAAGTGACCTCAGTGTTGTCTCGTGTGTGTGAGTGTGGAGACCTGGTGGTGCTCAGGAGGCATCAGAGCACTCGTGTGTGTCAGTACTTGTGCCTTAGTTAATTAAATGAAATTTTTTTGTATCTCAAAATTTTTTTTTCCTTTTTCCTGAAACATAACTCCTTAGGCAGAAGATGTCAGATTGAAAGCATAATCACTGTTGTAAGATTTAAGAGCTCAGAATTAAGAAAACAGACCAACCACAGGCAGATTCTGAGCAAGAAGGCTCTCTGGGCAAGCCTCCTCAAGGCTCTGCCTCTGCAGGGCGGTGCGGCCGTGTGCGCGCTGACTGTCCCCTTTCTGCTGTGCCCTGCCTGACTTCAGGACCCCTCACGGGTCCCAGGGCGGCGCTGTGTGTGTGTCTATGTGTCTGTGTCTGTGTGTCTCTGTGTGTGTGTGTGTGTCTGTGCCTATGTGTGTGCGCGCGCGCTGACTGTGCCCTTTCTGCTGTGCCCTGCCTGACTTCAGGACCCCTCACAGGTCCCAGGGCGGCGCTGTGTGAGTGTCTGTGTGTCTGTGTCTGTGTGTCTCTGTGTCTGTGTGTGTGCGCGCTGACTGTCCCCTTTCTGCTGTGCCCTTCCTGACTTCAGGACCCTCACAGGTCCCAGGGTGGCGCTGAGTGTGTGTCTGTGTCTGTGTGTGTGTGCGCGCGCTGACTGTCCCCTTTCTGCTGTGTCCTTCCTGACGTCGGGACCCCTCACAGGTCCCAGGGCAGTGCTGTCTATGTGCTGACCGTTCCCTTTCTGCTGTGTCCTTCTTGATTTTAGGACCCCTTACAGGTCCCAGGCCGACTGCACAGCAGAGAGAGCCGACGGCGTCGCCTGCAGCAGCCCGCTCTGCGTGATCACGAACCGCCCCCCGCCCAGCTCTGTCAGTGGGGCTCCAGCCGCCGCGCTGCCCTGCGCCCCTGGCCCCGAGCCCTCTGCGGAAGCCAGGCAGAGGAGGAGGTGTGTGGCCCCTGCTCCCTGTGGGCCCTGCTCTGAGGCAGGAGGTAGGAGGTGTGGGGTGGGTGGCGACAGTGAGTCCCCAGCTCAGAGGCTTCTTGGAAACAGAGCTTCCTCTTATGGCTTGGGTTTGTATTCTGCCTCTCAGAGACTTTCGCTGGAGATTTTAATTACTTCCCTGGTGGCTCAGACGGTAAAGCGTCTGCCTGCAATGTGGGAGACCCGAGTTCGATTCCTGGGTCAGGAAGATCCCCTGGAGAAGGAAATGGCAATCCACTCCAGCACTCTTGCCTGGAAAATCCCATGGACGGAACAGTCTGATAGGCAGAACAGTCTGATAGGCTACAGTCCATGGGGTCGCAAAGAGTCAGACACGACTGAGCGACTCTACTTACGTTTACTGGTCACTTAACAGACGCGCTTCTTCCCTTACGGATGTGGGCGTGTCTTCCGTCTCCCCGTCGCAGGGAGAGAGGCCCTGCTCGGGCCCTGCCTCCCCTGGCGCTGCCGCCCCTGAGCACGGGGAAGGGTCTCGGTCCCGTGCTGCGCAGCCCGCGCCGACCTCTGGCGGCAAAGGAGAGCAGGGATGTGATAAAAGGCTCCGAGAAGCAGAGCTCGGTGTACAGTGGGGATTAGTTTGAGAAGAATGTCATAAAAGGCGCTGGACAGTGCGTGGCGAATGGGCAGCGGCCAGTGGCTGGCTGTTCAGTAGACTCACTGGAGGGGTGGAGGGAGCAGTGAGAGCTGACCTCAGAGACTTTAGCGGGGAGCTGGGAGAACTGACTCCACACTCAGGGCGGAAAGCGAAGAAGAGCTAGAGAGCCTCTGATGGAAGTGAAGAGGAGAGTGAACAAGCTGCCTGAAAATGCAACATTCAGAAAACTAAGATCATGGCATCTGGTCCCCTCACTTCATGGCAGTTAGATGGGAAAACAATGGAAACAGTGGCAGACTTTATTTTTCTGGGCTCTAAGATCACTGCAGATGGTCACTGAAGCCTTGAAATTAAAAGATGCTTGCTCCTTGGAAGAAAAGTTATGATAAACCTAGATAGCATATTAAAAAGCAGAGACATGACTTTGCCAACAAAGGTCCGTCTAGTCAACGCTATGGTTTTTCCAGTAGTTGTGTATGGATGTGAGAGTTGGACTGTGAAGAAAGCTGAGTGCCGAAGAATTGATGCTTTTGACCTGTGGTGTTGGAGAAGACTCTTGAGAGTCCCTTGGACTGCATGGAGATCCAACCAGTCCATCCTAAAGGAGATCAGTCCTGAATATTCATTGGTAGGACTGATGCTGAAGCTGAAACTCCAACACTTTGGCCTGATGCAAAGAACTGACTCACTTGAAAAGACCCTGATGCTGGGAAAGATTGAAGGCGGGAGGAGAAGGGGATGACAGAGGATGAGATGGTTGGATGGCATCACTGACTCAATGGACATGAGTGTGAGTAAGCTCTGGGAGTTGGTGAAGGACAGGGAAGCCTGGCGTGCTACAGTCCACGGGGTCGCAGAGTCAGACGCTTTGACTGAGCAACTGAACTGACCTAAGCGTCGGGCCTGGGAAACCTCGGAGTATCGACCGAAATGGACAGGCCGTTTCCTCCCACTTGAAGAAGTGGTGAAAAATAGAATGCATTCCATTTGGGAATTGAAGACTGAAGCCATAATTATCCCTTTTTTAAGACTATAAGAAGAAGTGAAATCTTAGCAAAATTTAGGTTCCAGTGTGGCTTCGTTTTATTTTGAATATCCAGGAGAAGGCGTGTTGCATTTGTGACCGTGTGTGCACGTGTCGCCTGTCCGAGCGTCTTGTCATCTCAGACACAGCGAGCCGCACCCTCCAGATGCTGGTGCACTGCAAAGCCAGCTCAGAGGCCTGCCTTCTGAGACGAGACGGAAGGGAAATAGGCTGAAAAGTGTGTTTCTTCTTCGTTTCCTTCCTTTCTTTTTTCATTTATTTACATAAACTTGAAGAGGTTCTATTTTCTGGGCTGACAGGTTGCAGAGCCAGCAGTTGCCATCTATGATCGGCCTCCAGCCAGGAGACTTGATAAATCAGATCGTCAGTGTTTAATGTTCATGCATTTCACAGTTCAGATGTAATTTAAGTACTGTTAGTTTCATCCAGAAACTAAATGCAAAAGTAATCTTTCATTTGCTGAAAAAAAAACTCCGTTTAAAAACTGCTCCTGAGTGGAGACAAGTGAAATGGGTTAGACCCACTGTTGGGACCACGGGCCCTGAGGGACGGCTGAGCCAGGGGCTGCAGGCTGCCCGCTACTGCTCGGGAGCCGCAGGGAGAGCAGGGGACACGGCGACCGTCCTCCGGGGGTTTAACCTCTGAGTGGCAACCTGCTGTGGACTGTGGGCTTGCTTCAGAAGGCTCCTGCAATCCAGAGTGTTTCCTGAGAGACAGCCCTGCCCCACGTGCTGCGTGCGAGGCGGCGCATCTCAAGGGGCAGCGCGCGTGAAGCATCAGTCAGGGTGTCCCACACATACTCTGAGTTCTTACCACAGGCCTTACAGAAGACTCCTGGGTGCTCAGAGGAAGTCAGGCCAGGAGTGCGAGGCCCGCCCTGCTGGGAGCTGTGGGGAGTGGGTGCGCACTCCAGGCAGCGCGTGCAGGCCCTCCAGAGGGGCCGTGTTCGAGGTGCGCCGTGCCCCAGAGACCCGGGAGGAGACAGATGTGTGGAGGGTGCGGGCCAGGGTCGTCTGGGCTGAGGCCCCAGGGCAGGCCGGGGCTGCGAGGGGCGGGCGGCCACAGCTGGGAGGAGTGCGAGCTTGCGCTCAGAGCCGTCATCTGCCTCGGGAAGTGTTCTGAACACCTTGCAGAGAGGGCGTCAGCGTGTGCGTCACCAGGTACGGTCACCGGTCCACGTAGAGCCTTTCATCACCTCGAGAGGAACCCGGCCCCTCGCTCTCGCCCTGGGTCCCCGCTCTCCACACTCCCCGCTCTGCCCTGTGTCTCTCTGGAGCTCCCCACCTGGAGCGTCGCTCCCCGCTCCTGCCCTGTGTCTCTCTGGAGCTCCCCACCTGGAGCGTCGCTCCCCGCTCTGCCCTCTGTCTCTCTGGAGCTCCCCACCTGGAGCGTCGCTCCCCGCTCTGCCCTCTGTCTCTCTGGAGCTCCCCACCTGGAGCGTCGCTCCCCGCTCTGCCCTCTGTCTCTCTGGAGCTCCCCACCTGGAGCGTCGCTCCCCGCTCTGCCCTCTGTCTCTCTGGAGCTCCCCACCTGGAGCGTCGCTCCCCGCTCTGCCCTCTGTCTCTCTGGAGCTCCCCACCTGGAGCGTCGCTCCCCGCTCTGCCCTCTGTCTCTCTGGAGCTCCCCACCTGGAGCGTCGCTCCCCGCTCTGCCCTCTGTCTCTCTGGAGCTCCCCACCTGGAGCGTCACTCCCCGCTCCTGCCCTGTGTCTCTCTGGAGCTCCCCACCTGGAGCGTCGAGCGCAGTCTGTGCGTGGGCTCCCGTGATGGGCTTCTTGCCCTGGCCTGGTGTCTCCGAGGCTCTCCGTGCTGTGGTGTGCTTCAGGACTTCCTCCGGTGGGTGAGCATTGTCCCATTGCGTGGCTATCCTGCATTTTGTTTGACATTCATAAGTTGCTGGACATGTGGATTGGTCCTGCCTCTTGGCTGTTATAAACATTCAGGTACAAGCTTCTGTGTGGGTATATGTCTTCATTTCCCTTGGGTGTATACCTCAATGTAGAATTTCTTTGTCATCTGTCCATAGAAGATTTTAGCCAAAGCAATAATAATACCTTGGTCTGACTTACATTTTTTAAAACTCTGCCTTTTGAGCTCTGGTTGCAGCATTGCATGTGGAGTGGACAGGGAGGAATGATGGGGAGGGGGTGAGGCGACCTGTCGGGGCCCTCTGCAGACGGGAGCAGGGGGCGCGGAGGGGGCGGTGGCCGTGGCGGGAGAGGACGAGGAGCCCCCTCGGGGCAGCTCCCCAGCGCGCTCGGTGGGCCCACAAGGGCTCTGTTCCCCGGTCAGCACAGCAGAGTGCGCCTGGGCGGGTAAGAGGAAAGGAGGCTCCCAGGGGGCAGATGTGAGGAGGCCCCAGAAGCCAGAGTGGTCTGCGTGGCCCGGGGCAGCCTGAGGCCTGGGGGCTGGAGGCGTGGATTTGGAGCCCAGTGTGGACGCAGGACGCCGGGCTGTGGGCCTGAGTGGGCTCAGACCATTCGCTGGGAGCCTGTCTGGGCTGCCCGAGTGCCGGTCTGCTGCACGCTCGTGTGTCCAATAGTGCTGTCCAGAACAGGGTCAGGGGTCTGGGCAGGGATGGAAAACTCTTTTAAAGTTTTTTTCTTGCGATTTTGAAGAATACGTACATATATGTTATTTTCTTTTTCGGGTTCTTTTCCATTTTAGGTTATTACAAGATACTGAGTGTAGTTTGCTGTGCTTACGGTAGTCTTTGTCATCTGAAAAATCTCCTTTGGGCTGTTTTTACTACACATGCAGTTTGGAAATCCCAAGCTAAGAATCTAACATAGAAACCAGGTGTGCACTCCGGACGTCTGGGGGCCGGACGGCACAGACACGCTTGAAGCTACTCGAAAAGAGGCGCGAGTGAGGCCTGGGGTCGGGGCGCTGCCGTGCCGTGGTGCCCTCCAGAGACGCCCTCGCAGGGGACGCCGTGAGCGCTGGGGCAGCGTGCCCCGCAAGGGTGCTCGCAGCGCGGGGTCGGGTCCGCGAGCTCCAGCAGCACAGGCGTGTCCCGCGAGGGTGCTCGCAGCGCAGGGTCCGGGTCGAGCTCCAGCAGAACAGGCGTGTCCCGCGAGGGTGCTCGCAGCGCGGGGTCCGCGAGCTCCAGCAGCACAGGCGTGTCCCGCGAGGGTGCTCGCAGCGCAGGGTCCGGGTCGAGCTCCAGCAGAACAGGCGTGTCCCGCGAGGGTGCTCGCAGCGCGGGGTCCGGGTCGAGCTGCAGCAGAACAGGCGTGTCCCGCGAGGGTGCTCGCAGCGCGGGGTCGGGTCGAGCTCCAGCAGAACAGGCGTGTCCCGCGAGGGTGCTCGCAGCGTGGGGTCCGGGTCGAGCTCCAGCAGAACAGGCGTGTCCCGCGAGGGTGCTCGCAGCGCGGGGTCCGGGTCGAGCTCCAGCAGAACAGGCGTGTCCCGCGAGGGTGCTCGCAGCGCGGGGTCCGGGTCGAGCTCCAGCAGAACAGGCGTGTCCCGCGAGGGTGCTCGCAGCGCGGGGTCCGGGTCGAGCTCCAGCAGAACAGGCGTGTCCCGCGAGGGTGCTCGCAGCGCGGGGTCCGGGTCGAGCTCCAGCAGAAACCACAGACCATGCTTCGGCTGGTCGCGTCGGCACAGTCAGTCCGCAGGTCGCGTCGGCACAGTCAGTCCGCAGGTCGCGTCGGCACAGTGAGTCCGCAGGTCGCGTCGGCACAGTCAGTCCGCAGGTTGCGTCGGCACAGTCAGTCCGCAGGGTTTTGTTGGAGCCGCACTGGAGCAGTGTGACCTGGAAGACCATCTCAGGAAGCCCCGAGGGCGGGCCTCCCGTTGGAGGTCCTGGCTCAGCAGTGCCGTGAGGTTTGGGACACAGGCCGCGTGTCCGTCCATGCCGTCTTACTGGCGGTTGGCACGCCCCGGGTCTGCTCATCCTCACGACTCCCTCCAGGAGGGGGCTCTCTCTGAGGGGCTGCCTCGTCAGGGCTGCGGCTGTGTGTGGTTGAGCAGGCGTTCCTGCCGACAGAGGCTGGGTCTGTGTGAAAGGCAGACACGCTGCACGGTAGAGGGAGGGGGCCCAGAGGACAGAGACAGCTGGTTTATGTCTGAGTCGTTCTCGTCTTGCCGTAAAGTGTGAATTTTATTCACAGTGAGGGTAACAGGGTGAGCAGCTGTGCTCACGGCAGCAGCAGGTGAGGGGTCAGGGGCGCTTCCTGGGGCAGGAGGGTCTGCTGCACGCTCGTGTGTCCGATAGTGCTGCTTGAGCGTGCGGCAAGGCTGCCGTGTGCCCGGCGGAGGTGTCAGGAGCCGCGGTCCCAGGAGAGCTGGCCTCTGAATCCCTGGGGAGGCCAGCAGGCCACCCAGAAGCCGCGGGTCTGAGGTCGGGCCGCCGGGGGCCGCGGGTCTGAGGTCGGGCGTGTGGACAGGCCAGCTGCACAGTGCGGGTTGGAGGCGCAGGGCAGCTGCCCAAGGAGGTTCCAGGCTCGAGTTTTGAGGGGTCGGTTGTGGGCGGCGGGCAGTGATTTAGAGGGGACATGAGACACACAAGGAACAGGTCACTGTGCCTGACGCCGGGGAGGTAAGGCCGTGCAGTGTTTGCCCAGGCGTCTTCCGTGGGGCAGGTCTAGATGAAGAAGCCGTGTTCTGTGGCTGAGTGAGCATGTCACCCTGCAGTCAGACGGTGCGCAGGCTCCCTCTCCAGCCTCAGGGCAGGCAGGGTGAGCATCCGCAGCCTTCCCCACTTTTCGCGTCCGCGGAGTCCTTGTGATTTTCACAGGAACCCCGGTGGTCTTCCGCTGGGATAATTGGAAACTGTGGTGCCCGAGGGGCGGGCAGGAGCTGGTGGTGTGGTGTGTCTGTGCTGAGAAGCCTGAGCTGCTGCTCTCAAGGCTGTGAGCTGGAGTGTGTTCAGCTGGGGAACAGCTTGATCGAATAAAGCATGCTACTAAGCCTTTACAGAATCAGAGCCGTCCAGTTTCTCCTTCAGACACACAGGCTGAGAGAGAAACAAATCACATGTTTTGCAAACAACTGAATTTTTCTTCTGAGAAAACATGCTGGGTGCTCCCTCTCGCCCTGACGCGCAGCTTCCTCTGAAGTCAGGTCCTCGGGGCGGCACTCCGGCTCCTGCTGGGAACTGGAGGCCTGGAGCCTGTGTTTTCAGGTCCCGGTGGAGACAGTGCCGGGTCCACAGGCCTTCAGACCGGTCACAGCGGGACCTGACCGGGGGGAGCGTCGTCTCGGGAAGCATGTCCGTCTGCAGCGTCACTGCAGCCTGTGATTGGGGTGTGGGTCACCGTGCCTGGCGCCCTGGCTCTCTGTCTCTGAGCCGCCTCCCTGGCTCAGTGGGTGCCGGTGCAGCCGTCCCCTGCGGGGCCCTGCGCTCAGCCTGCGAGCTGCAGACAGGGCCACGGGCATCAATGCAGGGGCTGGCCCACGGCATGGCTGCGACGCCGCGTGGTGACCACACAGGAAAGGTTAGCATCGGGCTCTTCTCAGGGATGAGGGATGACTTATTTTTTGCTGTATTTTCCAGAGTTGTAGAGTGATGGAGTGTTACTCTTGTAATGGCGGTGGAGGGCCGGCGAGCTCTGTGGACAGGTCCCTGTGAGGATGTGAGTCTTTGAAGAGGCCGCAGCCCTTGAGGAGCAGCCTTAATAGTTAAGTGGCTCCAGACACCGTATGCAGGAGTCTAGGTAATTTATGGTTTGGTTGCACAAGCTCAGGGCAGGACCTCTGGAAGTTTATTACCTTTGAGAAGGGCACAATCTTGGGCTTACAAAGTTTCTTTTTTTCCCCCTGAAAAGCGCCCCTGTGCCTGGCACGCTCCTGTTGCCCGATGGAAAGGAAGGGGGGTTACGGCCCCAGGTTGCAGGTGGAAATGCCGAGGCCCAAAATCATCGAGGCGGGCGATGGGGGCCGTGTCTCAAGCCTCTTTTCCTCCCCATTGAACTTCCTAACCATTTCTTATTTTGGATTAAAAAAAAAAAAGGTTCAGTGCCGGGGCCAGTCCAACCCCACCTGTGACGGGAGCGCAGCCACCTCCACCTCATGGCCCTCCAGGCCTGCACCCCGTACCAGGACTGCTCCTAGGCCTGAAGGCCCCCGGGGCCGTGGGACTGTGCAGGGTTGCTGGACCAGAGGCGCGGTGGGGAGGGCGTGTGGCCAGAGCAGCTGCCTCGCGTCCCCGCAGCCCCAGGCTTTCCTTAGCAACCCTGTAAACACCCCTGCGCTAATATTAGACTGCCTGCCTGAGGTCCTCTTGGTCGGCGTCTCCTCCAGCTTTCCCCCTCCCGCAATCCCCGCCCTGGATTTTACGTTCTTTTTTTTCTTGGCGCACTTTTCTTTTCTTATAGAAATAACCAAATGGTTTCTCTCTACATGAACTGAAATTATTTGTCTTTCCCAGACAGCTCCCGCGCACGTGCTTTGCGTGATCTGTTTACAGCTGAGTCACACACACCACAGGGGTCGGCCTTCCTGAATTCCTCGGGGTCTTAGTGAGCCAGGCAGTTACGCTGCTGAGTGAAGCTGTCAGCAGGTTAATTTGGCCTCGTCTTTGGAATGTGAGAGATTTAAACCCTGAGTCCTGGTTTTTAAAGCTGTTTGACTCATCTCAGTCTCCAGGCTGAAGACAAGGCAGTGGTCAGCTCGGGGAGTTCTCTGGAAAGGGGTTCCCAGCTCCTCCAGCCTCTGAGCTTTGTTCTGAATGAGTGTTTCCTTTGCCTACGAAGCTGGGTAGCAGTCGGTCCATGCCCGTCTCTGGCCACACTGCGGGTTGCTGGGTTGCTTGTGTGGTGAGTTACCACGCTGACTCACCGGCGGTTAAAGACTTCGCTGGCCTGACCCATTCCTTCCGTGTCGGGAGGTCGTTTGCACCGTTTGGTCGCCGAGCGCGCGCCTTGCCGTGCCGCGCTGAGTGTCACTGGCTCTGGGGGCGCCTTTTGTGTGTCCCGAGCTCCGACGTCAGCCGCCTCGTCGTTGCTTCCCTGGCCCCTGCACCTGCCCGAGTGTGGTCCCGGCGCTCGGGCACCTCCGCCCGGCCACGTGCCGCGCAGGCACAGGGCGTCCGGGTCCACAGGCGCCTCCCAGTGACTGCGGAGGGATGTCTACAGCTGACGGGGAGCACGCGTGGCAGCCCCGCCTGTCCCCCTCAGGGTGAAGCGGGGGTCCTGCCGTCACCGCCAGCTCACATCCGATGCCGCGGGGGAGACACAGCTGGTCTGGGTTTAAGAGTGCCAAGTGGGAAGGGGCTGCTGGCGTGTGTAGGGTTTCCTTTGGGGGTGATTCCAGTGATTTAAAATTGATTATAGTGGTGATTGCGTAACTCAGTGTACGGAAAGCCGTCGAGGGGTGCGCTTCAGTGGAGGTGTGGCGCACCCTGGCTCCGGGAAGCTGTCTGGACAGCACAGCGGTGTCCAGCCCCCAGCAGCTCCGGAAGAGCAGGCCCGGCAGTGCCTGCCGAGGGCTGCTGCAGAGAGACCGAGGGGCCTGGGAGGGAGCGGCTGTTCCTGTTGCTGAACGCGGCCCCTGAGACACGCGCTCAGCGGGCCCAGGCCGCGGCGCTCGTCACGTGGTCGCTCAGCACACCACTCAGCAGCCCAGGAGCGGCTCCCAGAGCGCCCCTCCCCGCGGGACGTGCGCGTCCCAAAGGGCCCGGGGCCACTGCCCCTGTTCCCAGCCCTACAGCGCCAGCGCCGGGCCGGGCCGTATCAGCCCCGAGTTCTCAGCTATCTCCTCCTGATAAGGGGCTTCTTTTTTCAGAGCTGTGAGTGCCAGTGCGCGGTGGGAGGGGCCAGAATGCTGGGCCCTCACTCAAGCCGCGCCCACCCCATACCAGGTGATTTTCCCATGTTAGGGAAATGGTCGCTTGCAACAACCTCACGAAACGAGCTCTGGTGTTTACTAGGGGAGGGCCGCAGAGGGGCGGCCACCTGTCTGTTGAAAAGCAGGCTCCGGGAACGCCGCTGCCGGGCCCAGGTGTGCGGCGGTGTGTCTGGGTGCCCGACCTCTCCCCTCCGTGATTTGACCTGGGAGCAGAGTCCTTGCCGCCCCTGTATTTACAGAAATGGGAGGCACGGGAAGTGGGTCTCACTGCTCTGGGTTTGCGGCCGGCTGGTGTGCCACCCCGGGCCCCCGCGAGCACGGGGCCTGAGTGCGGGAGCTGTGGGTGAGTCTGCCGGAGACGCTGACGGCCGGAGCCCTTTCCGCTGTCTGCCCTCCGCTCCAGTTCTTTGGGAGGCAGGCGGGTGTGCACGCTGCTCGGGTGCCAGGGTAGGGGCTGGAAGCGGTGAGGGCTGGATGCAGTGTCAGAGCCCGTGCGGACCTCCACCGGCATCTCCTCCGTCCCAGTGAGTGCAAGCCTGTGAGCCGACTCCGGGTCTGCTCGTGGAGGTCAGGGTGGCGAGGGCAGACAGGAGTCTGGGGAAGCGGACGCGTGCCTGTCCTGCTGAGATGAGCTCGGCAAGTCGTGCTCGCGGCGGACGGGGTGCTCAGGCGCTGGGTGGGTTGCGTCGTCGTAAGCGTCACATAGCATGTACTTTAAGTAAATAAAATGCGTCAGATACCTCAGAGAGACAAGCTGGCGTGGGTGTGTGAAGGTCAGGGCACCACTCGAGCTGGCCTTTGAACAGGAAATCGTAAAGTGAAGAGACTGGTGTGTTGAGCGGGTGGAAGCTCTTCGCTACAAACTGGACAATCAGATTGAGTCTTAATGGCAGTGAATGTTCTCCCGTGTGTGTGAGTCGTCCCCTCGTGGTCGTGGGGGCGCAGAGGACCAGACTCCAGACAATTCAGAAGGTGCCAGGTCAGGCCGCACAGCCGACTCTGCTGCCGGGTCGTCGGTTTGGCCCATGGAGTCGCTGCTCGTGGGGCCTCCTGGACTCGGCCTCTGGAGCCAGACCCTTCCCTCCCTGCTCCTCCCACCCCCCCGCCCCACGTGTCTCTGGCGGTTGCCCCGCTTTACGTTGCAGGTAGCAAGCCCAGGCGTCCCCAAGTGTGTCTGACGTCCACGCCGACCCTTTGTTCTGGGACAGCTTCTGTACTCTTCTCTGCTGAACCAAGTTCTGTTCTTCCTGGGAGAGCTCCTGGCATCAACCCTGCTGCCGGCTCTGTTCCCCCAGGCCCGGCCGAGGTCAGGGTCCTCTCCCCTGGTCCCGCACAGCACGGGTGTCGGGTGGGGGCCGGCGCGCCGCTGTGCAGTGACCCCCATGTCCAGCGGGGGGCAGCAGAGGCATGCGTGGTGGCTGTGGTGACTTGGGAAGGCGCCCCCCCCACCGCTGCCCCGAGACCTGAGTTTGGGTCGTTCCTTCCCGGGGGTGTCCGGCCGGGTGGACGCTCCTCCTGGTGAGAGCGGCAGGCACAGGGGAGGGTTCCCAGGCCCTGCACCTCGAGGTTGCCTTTTAACTTGGCTCTGGTCCGCTTGGAGACCAGAGGTGGCCGTCCCGCCAGCCACACGCTCCCTGCTGTGCCGGGAGCCCGGCCTGCTTCGTGCCCTGAGCCCGGGGAGGCCAGGTGCCGCCTCGGAGGCTGTGGGGCAGCAGACTGTCGGGCTGGGGGGTGTTAGGCCTCGGAGAAGAAGGCGGGCTGTGTAGGGCCGGTGGTCCTACACAGGGCCTCCCTAGAGAAGGCCATAAAGTGAGGGGGACCCAAGCTGCCTTCAGGCGCAAAGGCCTAGACAGGTCGAGGGGGTTGATGTTTGTGAGCACTTACTATATGCCAGTTCCCCCAGACGCATCCAGCCTTCATAACTGTGAGATGAATAGTACTTTTTCTTAGTACATATAAGAAAACTGATGTGGACTACAGTCCTGCCCACAGTCACAGAGCTGGAAAGTGGCAAAGCCAGGGCTTGAAGCCAGGCCCTGGGACGTCACCGCCCCCTGCCCTGACCCCGCGGGGCAGCACCAGTCTCCACTGGGCCCTGGGCACCGTGAGCTGGCAGTGTGGGCGAGGCCTAGGGCTCCAGACGTTCTGATTTGGAAGGACGAGTGTGTGGCCTGGGAGAAACCACTCCTGAGAACAAAGACTGGAGGCTCTCTGTCCCATCTGAGGCCGAAGGGCACGTCTCCGGCGGGCTCACGGCGCTCGCGGGGTGCTCCCGAGCCCGGGGTGCACCTCTTTCTGTGTCGGCAAGAGCTGGAGAGCTGGGCCGGCTGGCGGAGTGACCTGGGAGAGCAGCTGCCTCTGGTTCCTCTTCAGGCGCGTTTGCTCAGGCTCCCTGTTCGCCCGGGGCAGTAAAGCAGCCTCACTTTATTCTGTTTCCTCTGAAGAAACCCTGGTCTTCCGACCGTGAAACGGGGGGAGTAGAGCCTGCCTCCCGGTCCCCGTGCGCTTTTGCTGACCTGTGATAGTGCGGTGGCGTCCCTGGGCCGGGGGACCTCGGCCCCTCCCTGAAGGAGCACGCTGGGGAGGGTGCCCGAGCACGCTGGGCACGGCGGGGCCGCCCCCCGGCCCAGGGGCGCGCGTCGCCGCCGTCTGGCCTGGAGCCCGCTGCCGGCCGCCCGTCGCCCACTGCCCCTGTCGCTCTCGGGGCAGGGGCACATGGGGGAGGGTGCCCGAGCACGCTGGGCACATGGGGGAGGGCCGCCCCTCGCGTCCCTGGGCCAAGGTGCCAGCCCAGGGACGCGCGTCGCCACCGTCTGGCCTGGAGCCCGCGTGCCGGCCGCCCATCACCCACTCCCCGTCGCTCTCGGGGCAGGGCTGACGCACCTTGTCCCCCCACCGCCTCTTCCCTCTGAGATCTGCTGCCTGGGGACTCTGCCCTGCCTTCCCACCGACCCTGCGCCTCCGCCATGACTCTGCCCGTGGTCGCAGGGCCGCTGCCTCAGAGCCTGTGTCTTCCGTCCCCTCCGTCCCCACCCTCTCCCTCCTCCAGCTCCTGCAGCCCTCCTGCCCCTGCAGGCCACTCCTCTTCTCCTCTGGGACCGCCCCCCGCCACCAGCAGCTCAGGCCCTCGTGCCTCATCGGGGCTCCTTCCTTGGGACCTTCCTGACACCGTGGAGCCTGACTGCTGGGGGCTGCCCAGGACTCTCGCTAGTCTTTATACATGTCTGTGTGTGTGTGTGTGTGTGTGTGATTTTATTTATTTATTTTGGGCTGCGGTGGGTCTTCGTGGTTGCGTCCGGGCCTCTCGTTGCAGAGGGCTCTCAGGGAGGGGGGCTTAGCAGTTGCGGCTCCCAGGCCTGGTTGCTGCTCGGCGTGTGCGACCTTCTGGATCAGGGGTCAAGCCCGTGTCTCCTACCTTGGCAGGCGGGCTCTTTACCCCTGAGCCACCAGGGAAACCCTCGCCGTTGTTCTTTTTGGCCGTTCTTTTCCTTTCCCTTCTGTTTTATCTCCATCTGTTTAAGGTGATGCTGGAGGTGTGCACTTCCTTGAGTTCTCAATTTCTCTTTAGAATGAGGGTATAAACAAATAAACCAAACCACTCCCTTCCCTCTGATTCTGAAAGGCAAGAAAGAGCAGGGAAAGTATGTTTGCTCTTATATACTTTTGCCCTTGTTAGTGGTCTTGAATAGATGTCACGCTGCTGAGGAACATGAAAATCAAACGAGATTTCTTTTCTTCTCCCAAGAAGTGACCAGTCCTCCTCGAGGGCTGTCTGCCATTCCCCTTGAGAATACATCAGAACACCCGCCCTCTCCACCTGCGCTGCCCTCGGGAACCCTGGCCCTTCCCTCTCCCTTGGGAACTGAGAAATATCAGTAACCTCAGATATGCAGATGACACCACCCTTATGGCAGAAAGTGAAGAGGAACTAAAAAGCCTCTTGATGAAAGTGAAAGAGGAGAGTGAACAAGTTGGCCTAAAGCTCAACATTCAGAAAACTAAGATCATGGCATCCAGTCCCATCACTTCATGGCAAATAGATGGGAGAACAGTGGAAACAGTGACAGACTTTATTTTTCTGGGCTCCAAAATCATTGCAGATGGTGACTGCAGCCATGAAAATAAAAGACGCTTGCTCCTTGGAAGAAAAGTTATGACCAACCTAGACAGCATGTTAAAAGCAGAGACATTACTTTGCTAACAGAGGTCTGTCTAGTCAAAGCTATGGTTTTTCCAGTGGTCATGTATGGATGTGAGAGGTCGACTATAAAGAAACCTGAGCACTGAAGAATTGATACTTTTGAACTGTGATGTTGGAGAAGACTCTTGAGAGTCCCTTGGACAGCAAGGAGATCCAGCCAGTCCATCCTAAAGGAAATGATGCTGAAGCTGAAACTCTAATACTTTGGCCACCTAATGCAAAGAACTGAGTCATTGGAAAAGACCCTGATGCTCGGAAAGATTGAAGGCGGGAGGAGAAGGGGACGACAGAGGATGAAATGGCTGGATGGCATCACCGACTCGATGGACATGGGTTCGAGTGAGCTCCGGGAGCTGGTGAGGGGCGGGGAGGCCTGGCCTGCAGCCCCTGGGGTTGGAGTCGGCCACGACTGCGCGACTGAGCTGGAGGGTCAGTCACAGTCTCGCCATCCCGCAAACCTCTGCTGACACCTTTACGGTTTACTCGCTTGGAGATAAAGCTGTACCGTGTTTCCTTTTTAAAATATTCTTGTTACATATTTAAAACATGGAACATATCAGTTTTTGTCCCTATCAAATCCTGCGTCTTGCCTCCTGGCTTCAGTTCTGAAATAAATTACTAAATCTATTTCACGTCTGTGTCCCCTCAGCCTCCTCTCCCTGACCCCTCCCTCGAGGGGCCACTGCTGTGAATTTGGCAGTCACCATGTTCAGATCCTGCCAGTCGTTACTTCGTGTGTGCACACGCATACCGCCCTTTTACAAGGTCTCGCTGTGTGTGTGAACTGGGTCGTTCTCTATGCGACTGTCTGAGGCCTGCTGTCCTCATGCAGCGGGTCTGTCCGCTGTCAGTGCTCGCCGAGGCCGTTGTGTGTGCGCGGCGCAGCTGGGTTAGTGCCTTTGCTGCTGATGGGCCCCGGGCCCCTTGCGCGCGTGCAGGGCTTTGTCTAGCGTGTTTGTTCCCGAGGAGGCCCGCTGTCAGGAGTCAGGCGCGGCTTCTGGAGAGGCCACCCTGCCTGCTCCTGGTCTCACCCGCCGCGGTGAGCGTGCAGTTCTCTGCAGCCCGTGGCGCACCTGATGGTGTCAGTGGGTTTGTTTTTACAAACCCAAGGACGGTGAAGTGGCTTCTCTTTGTGCTAATCTGCATTTCATGATTACTAGTGAAAGTGAACATCTCTTTTGTTTATAAGGCTTTTGGGGTTTCCTCTTTTGTAAATGCCCTTATTATATGCTTTGCTGATTTTTTTCCTGTTGGAATTTGGCCCTTTTCAAAAAACTTGGTACAAGGTCTTCACATGGTCTAGACACGAGTATCTTACAGGTTTACGTACATGTAATAGCCCAGTCTGTGTTATAGTGTGTGGTGCTCTAACATGTTACGGGTTTACATACATGTAATAGCCCCGTCTGTGTTATAGTGTGTGGTGCTCTAACATGTTACGGGTTTACATACATGTCATAGCCCCGTCTGCCTTGCAGCGTGTGGTGCTCTAACATGTTACGGGTCTGCCTTCATCCAGGTTCTCTTGCAGTGTGTGGATGCTCTGTAATTCAGTTAACATTCTCGCTGTTGTTGAAGACCTGAGTTATTTACATAAATATTTTGTGTGTTGACTTTCTTGGATTTTCTTTCTTTCTGATTAAGAGAGAAAAAGCGGTGGTGATGCTGCATTTGACCTGGTCTATCCGGTAGTCAGGGGCGGATGTTTGAGAGTGGGCCGGCCCAGCTGGTAGGTGTAGCCTGGGAGGGGGCTGGAGCAGCCTTGCCGCCCCCTGGTGCTTGTCTACCCTTTCTGGCACCTGTGAACTCACTGTAGAGTGGCCTCCGTAACACTGTGGCCTACAACACTGTCCTGTGGAAGTGGCTTTGGCGTTCAAGGCCAGAGTGCTTTTAATGGAATGGGTGCTATAGGCAGATGCCTATGTTGCTTCCTTCCCGGTTTGAAATTAACCATCAGTCCCCTTCTCTCCTCAGAGCAGAGTTCAGATGTAGGACTCCGCAACGCTGTTCCAGAAAGCAGTGTCCCATGGGCGGATTCTGGGCGAGAGCCGATTCTCATCACTAGGGAACACAGCCTTGTGCAGTCCTGGGAGACCCCTTGGTCCCTTCTCTTCATTCTGCTTCCCATACCTTCATTTTACTTAGCCCTGGAGCCTGTACTAAAAGTATTTTCAGGGCATTATGACCTCTTCCAAATGAATTATCCATTTCCGGGAAAACTAATTAATGGGAGCTCCTTAATAGACTAGGTGGGGTGGATATTATAGCGCCTTTTTTTCCAAATCACTGCTGAGCTTCTGGCCTGGGATGGAGAGGTCGTGGCCGGAAGCGGCGGACGGGCCGTCCCTGACACCTGCCCTGATGCTAGTTGAAGAGGCAGTGGCAGCCGGCAATGCCCTCACTACGTGAGGACCTCGGGCTGAGAGTGCTCAGATGTCTTGTCCGGGGTCTTCTGGCACGGGTGCTGAGGGCCCAGGGTTTAAACCCCGGTGGTCTGGTTCCACGTCAGGGTCCTTGTCTCCACGCTGAGCTTGTCGGAAGGTATTTTAGGCCCTTTCTTACTGTTAAGACTTTCTTGATGTTCACTGATGGTTTTGCACAGCTTTCTGAGATAGAATTGGTGCATGTGTTGCATGTAAAGGGGCACTGTGAACTTTAGAGGCAGAGAGCAAATTATTCCTTGTAGTCAAATCGTTGTAGTAACAAATTATTTTGCTTAATTCCAAGTATTTGAATTCTACTGACCATGTAACCTCAGACAAACCAAAATGTTTCCCGCCTTCCAGGAGATGCAGTAGGCAGGTATGGTAATCAGATGATTTGGCATCAGAATTCCTTCCTCTGTCCCTGCATTGCAGATGTGAGCCTGGTTTTTATCTGGAGGCCAGAGCAGGGGCCAATGTAAACCCAGGGCTCTGCTGGGCTGCCGCTGCAGTATTCCGTGGGCTGAGACTCGTCTGCAGAGCAGAGCTGTGCAGGGCAGATGCGTGAGTGCCCGGGACGCGCTGCTCTGGGTTTGCCCCGGCACAGGCGTTGCCGGGACTTCTCTGTAAGGGGCCAGGTGCTGAACATTTTGGACTTTGCAGCCCATTTTGTTTCAGTCGCAGATACCAAGTCCTGCTGCTGCTTTGGGTGAAACCTGGGTTGCAGAACGTGGTGGCCGGGTGTGGCTCCAGGACTGAAACGTGCTCCTTGGTCTGCGCTTAGAACGTTCAGGACTCGGGCGCGGCTGAAAGCGCAGCGTCTACCCCGGGAAACCGGGCGTGGAGGAGCTCACTTCTGTGGATCTGGAACCCGCATCTGGGTGGACAAAAGTGAATGAGGATGTTCCTTCCCTCCTCAGAAACTCTTAAAGTCAAGTACTCAGGTTTTCTGAGGTTTGTTTTTATAAGTTTTTTTCCCTTACAACTTAGTACAGATCTCACGTATTGACACAGGTTGCAAAGTAATATACGTAATATCAATTAAAAATAGATTATAGTATAGTACACAGATAATGGAAGTACCTGCATAGATGAAAATCTAGGCGTCTGTGTGGTGGAATAAAGTGGGCTTGTCTTCCTGTGGAGAAATTAGTGGAATAAAGTGGGCCCGTCTTCCTGTGGAGAAATTAGTGGAATAAAGTGGCCTTGTCTTCCTCTGGGGAAATTCAGTTTGTTCTGTTTTCACATCTTGGTCTTTTTCTGATTGTTTCTGAGAAGAACGTGTGTGATTTCAAACACTTAAGACTCCAAGTGAGGTGAAAGGCCCTCGATT
The DNA here is from genome assembly GCA_006410655.1 of Kobus ellipsiprymnus. Taxonomy (NCBI): domain Eukaryota; kingdom Metazoa; phylum Chordata; class Mammalia; order Artiodactyla; family Bovidae; genus Kobus; species Kobus ellipsiprymnus. The sequence goes on along the minus strand of SJYR01003911.1, from coordinate 150,122 downwards.
TCCCCCCAGAGCTGTTTTTATCAGCTGCATTTCTCTTGTTCAGTAAAAGCCCTGGAGCAGGTGGCGAGATGTGCCCGCTGGAAGCTGCACCTTCACTGTGGCCTCGTCCAGGGAAAGTCCTGGAGCAGGTGGCGAGATGTGCCCGCTGGAAGCTGCACCTTCACTGTGGCCTCGTCCGGGGTGCAGAGAACTGGGGGGCTCGGGGTGCCGCCTGCGTTTGCAGGTAGAGGGTGCGGTGTGAGGAGGCCGCCTGGCACCCAGGCGGGTTTCCCGGGCAGGCTTGGTCCTCGGTGTGGTCACTGACTCCAAGTCTAGCCTGTGGCTTGCAGGCTTGTCCAGTGCCCCGGAGGACAGGAGTAAACTCAGGAAGGAGGCATTCACGGTGAGCTGAGAGTGTTCGGCAGCTCCAGTTCACTGACCCACGTGGCGGGAAAGTCTCTCTCAACATGCAGCCTGGCTGAGGACCTCTGTTCAGACTATGGCATGTCTTATAACAGACAAACCCTCCCACTGAGAATAAGAAGAGAAGGTGGATAAACAGAAGGGAAAGAAACCTTTGGAGGTGTTGGAGAGATGGTGAGGCATGACCACTGGACATGTCCCAGTCCTGGAGGGGGTCGCAAGGAGGTGAAGCCTGCCTTGGGCTGTGCTGTCCCCGAGGCGCTGGCTACAAGGCTCCTCACGCTGAGGGGCAGAAGCCCCAGGGGCCTCTAGACTTCCACTGGGACCGCCAAGGGCCCACCTTCTGGCCTCCAGGCGTCCCAGACCCAGGCCAGCTTTGCAGAGACTGAAGCCAGCTTCTGAGCAGCTCAGTCTCAAAGTGCGTTCAGAGGGCTTGCCTGAGACCCCTCTTCCTCACAGTGTGGTCTGCACATCGCCAGCGTCACCTGAGAACCAGTCAGAAGCTTCTCGGATGCCCTCCAGACCTGCTGAGTCGATGCTGTGGAGGGGAGAGCCCTGTGAGATTCGTAGTCACAGCCTTCCAAGCGAGGCTGCTGCATGAAAGTGGGGGACCACTTCCTCAGCCTGACTGCCAGGGAAGAGGGTCTCCTCTGGAAGGTGGCAGCGCTTCCAGAGCTGCAAGCCGTTACGATTTTCTTTCATTGAAAATTCTGGCATTAATTTAAAAATTGGCATACGTGCTGAGTAAAAGGCTGATTTAAGAAAGGCTAAGAGAAAATACGGACACGAGGGACAGACTCAGATATCGGTGGTATCGGACCTAGACTTCAGAGTGATCACAGTGAATTATGGTTAACATGTTCAAGGAACTAGAAGGCAAGATAGAGAATTTCAATAGAGAACTGCTCTCTGTTTAGGAAGATGGGAAATCCAGAACTGAAAACTAAAATAACAGATTAAGGAATCGCTTGTAGAAGAGCAGCCAAAGAGAGGGCTCGTGAGCTGGGCAGACTGGACGCGGGACGCGCCCGGCGTGCAGCCCAGGGAGAGCAGGAAGGCCGGGAAGAGCGTCCTCACCATCGGAGGGTGGCGGCACGCCCTGGGGCGCTGACCTGCAGCTGGAGAGGAGCGGCCCGGCTGCCTCTGGCCGGCGCCGCTTCCTCCCGGGAGGCGGGTGCTCAGACCCGCCCTTCAGATGTAGGTGCGTGGCCAACATTTTCTTCAAAGCAAGCAAACTGAACCTGTCATTTGAGTATTGCAAGTTACAGCCTTGACAGCAGAGGTTAGAACTGTGGAAGACTGTACCTTTTGGGTGACAGTGTTCACTGCCTCCCAATGTGCAGAGATGCTCTGAAACCAAAACCAGCATTAGAGGATGTGGAGTTTTAAGAATTTTATTATTTTATTGATACAGTTGATGAAATAAACACTTTCTCTTTGGTGCACAGCATAATGATGTGATAAGCATGTTAGGGAGGGATTCGGAGAAGGCGGTGGCGCCCACTCCAGTGCTCCTGCCTGGAGAGCCCCAGGGACGGGGAGCCTGGGGGGCTGCCGTCTGTGGGGTCGCACAGAGTCGGACACGACTGAGCGACTTCACTTTCACTTTTCACTTTCATGCATTGGAGAAGGCGGTGGCGCCCACTCCGGTGCTCCTGCCTGGAGAGTCCCAGGGACGGGGAGCCTGGGGGGCTGCCATCTGTGGGGTCGCACAGAGTCGGACACGACTGAGCGACTTCACTTTCACTTTTCACTTTCATGCATTGGAGAAGGCGGTGGCGCCCACTCCGGTGCTCCTGCCTGGAGAGTCCCAGGGACGGGGAGCCTGGGGGGCTGCCATCTGTGGGGTCGCACAGAGTCGGACACGACTGAGCGACTTCACTTTCACTTTTCACTTTCATGCATTGGAGAAGGCGGTGGCGCCCACTCCGGTGCTCCTGCCTGGAGAGTCCCAGGGACGGGGAGCCTGGGGGGCTGCCATCTGTGGGGTCGCACAGAGTCGGACACGACTGAGCGACTTCACTTTCACTTTTCACTTTCATGCATTGGAGAAGGCGGTGGCGCCCACTCCGGTGCTCCTGCCTGGAGAGTCCCAGGGACGGGGAGCCTGGGGGGCTGCCATCTGTGGGGTCGCACAGAGTCGGACACGACTGAGCGACTTCACTTTCACTTTTCACTTTCATGCATTGGAGAAGGCGGTGGCGCCCACTCCGGTGCTCCTGCCTGGAGAGCCCCAGGGACGGGGAGCCTGGGGGGCTGCCGTCTATGGGGTCGCACAGAGTCGGATACGACTGAAGTGACTTAGCAGCACAGAGGGATTGCCACAATAAATTCAAATTGCCGTCTAGCCCCACACTAGCTTTATTTTTTCCCTCGTGGTGAGCACTTTCACGGTCTGCTCTCTGAGCAAGTCTTGGATACGCAGTGCGTGTCGGTTACTGTGGCCCCGTGCGGCGCACACTCCCGGGACTGGCTGCCGCGTAACTGGAAGTTCGCGCCTTCTGAATGCCTCGCCCGCTTTGCGCACCTGCACCCCCAGCAACCCCCAGGCTGTCCTCTGCGCCTGTGAGCTCCGTTCTCCTAGGTCCCACGTGCAGATAGGGTCACAGCAAGTTTGTCTTTGGCTTGGCTCACCTAGCGCGGGCCCTCAAGGCCCATCCGTGTGTGGCAGATGGCAGGATTCCTCCTTTGGCGACTAGATGGTATTCTGCTGTGTGTGTGTACGCACACACGCACAGATGCCGCACTCTCTCTGCATTCATCTGTTGATGGACACTTGGCTGGTGCCCTGTCTCGGCAGTTGTGACTGGTGCACGTGGGGTACAGCTTTGGCGCCGACCGAGGTGGTGCTCTGGTTTCCTTGAGGTAAACGCCCAGCAGTGGCCTCGCTGGGCCACACGGCGGTTCTGGCGTCGCTGTGGCCTCGCTGGGCCACACGGCGGTTCTGGCGTCGCTGTGGCCTCGCTGGGCCACACGGCGGTTCTGGCGTCGCTGTGGCCTCGCTGGGCCACACGGCGGTTCTGGCGTCGCTGTGGCCTCGCTGGGCCACACGGCGGTTCTGGCGTCGCTGTGGCCTCGCTGGGCCACACGGCGGTTCTGGCGTCGCTGTGGCCTCGCTGGGCCACACGGCGGTTCTGGCGTCGCTGTGGCCTCGCTGGGCCACACGGCGGTTCTGGCGTCGCTGTGGCCTCGCTGGGCCACACGGCGGTTCTGGCGTCGCTGTGGCCTCGCTGGGCCACACGGCGGTTCTGGCGTCGCTGTGGCCTCGCTGGGCCACACGGCGGTTCTGGCGTCGCTGTGGCCTCGCTGGGCCACACGGCGGTTCTGGCGTCGCTGTGGCCTCGCTGGGCCACACGGCGGTTCTGGCGTCGCTGTGGCCTCGCTGGGCCACACGGCGGTTCTGGCGTCGCTGTGGCCTCGCTGGGCCACACGGCGGTTCTGGCGTCGCTGTGGCCTCGCTGGGCCACACGGCGGTTCTGGCGTCGCTGTGGCCTCGCTGGGCCACACGGCGGTTCTGGCGTCGCTGTGGCCTCGCTGGGCCACACGGCGGTTCTGGCGTCGCTGTGGCCTCGCTGGGCCACACGGCGGTTCTGGCGTCGCTGTGGCCTCGCTGGGCCACACGGCGGTTCTGGCGTCGCTGTGGCCTCGCTGGGCCACACGGCGGTTCTGGCGTCGCTGTGGCCTCGCTGGGCCACACGGCGGTTCTGGCGTCGCTGTGGCCTCGCTGGGCCACACGGCGGTTCTGGCGTCGCTGTGGCCTCGCTGGGTACACGGCGGTTCTGGTGTCGCTGCTCTCCGGCAGCTGCAGCAGCTGGCGCCCCCAGCAGTGCGTGAGGACGCCTCCTTCACGGCCTCGCCAGCACTGGTCGCTTCTTGTCGGGTAGCCGTACTGACAGGTGTGAGGTGACCTCTCACTGTGCCTGTGGTTGGCGTTTCCCTGGCGCCTGTTGTCCATCTTCTTGGGGAAAAGTCTGTTCAGGTCCTTTGCCCGTTTTTTAATTGGAGTGTTTGTTTTCTGCTGAGTTGTGTGAGCTCTCCAGTTTGGCTGTTAGCCCCGTATCAGCTATATGACTTGCGAGCGTTTCCTCCCGTTCAGTGGGTTGCCTTCTTGTCCAGTCGCTGGTCTCCTTTGCTGTGCAGAAGCAGGAAGTTTGATGAAGTCCCATGTGTTCATTTTGCTTTGGGAGTCAGAAAGTCATTGCCAAGACTGATGTCAAGGAAACTGGTAAAGAATGTGATTCTTAAAGTCACTGTTGCGTGATGAAACGTGTTTGCATTTGGGAGGGCCGCCCCAGTGTTTCCCCAGAGCCACGCTGGGTAAGGCGTTGCGGCCCAGGCACAAGACGGGCGACTGGGTTCCGGCGCAAAGGGCGTGAGAGCTCTGCTGACAGGGCTTCAGGCTCCACGTGGCAGCTGACCCTTAGGGGCCACTACCTGTGGTAGTTACTGTGGCTGTGTGATCACAGAGGCCTGTCCACAGGTACCTGCAATAGCTGCTCTGAGACTCCTTGCTTTTCCAACTACATATCTCTGCAGGACTGGGTATTTTTGCATATTTTGGCTAAAACAAAATACTACACGTATTGAATGCAGAAATGTGTATGAAAATCCAGCAATCTTGTTTTAAGGCAACATTAAAGAAATTTACAAACCTGTAAAAGTAATACCATTCTTACTAAAATTTTGTTTTAGAACATGTAGTTATTTTCATAAAAGGTAAATTACTGATATTAACGTAATAGGGGTGTCATTTTCTAATAAATTCACAAATGCATTTTAATTTCTCGATTTTAGTGTCTAATAAGGTAAATATTAATAGATATACCCCATATAAACAGACTATTTGGGGATCTTCAGCACTTTTAAAAACATGAACGGTCCATGATCGAACCGTCTGAGAGCCGTTGCCGTAGATGCAGGTGGAGCCTGCGTGGCCGCGTCCTGGCGTCGCTCCCGGGCCCCGTGTGGCTCGCGTGAGGCTCGGCGGCCGCCCCGCGAGGAGCTGTCTGAGAGCCGTTGCCGTAGATGCAGGTGGAGCCCGCGTGGCCGCGTCCCGGCGTCACTCCCGGGCCCCGCGTGGCTCGCGTGAGGCTCGGCGGCCGCCCCGCGAGGAGCCGTCTGAGAGCCGTTGCCGTAGACGCAGGTGGAGCCCGCGTGGCCGCGTCCCGGCGTCGCTCCCGGGCCCCGTGTGGCTCGCGTGAGGCTCGGCGGCCGCCCCGCGAGGAGCCGTCTGAGAGCCGTTGCCGTAGACGCAGGTGGAGCCCGCGTGGCCGCGTCCCGGCGTCGCTCCCGGCCCCTGTGGCTCGCTGAGGCTCGGCGGGCCCCGCGAGGAGCCGTCTGAGAGCCGTTGCCGTGGACGCAGGTGGAGCCCGCGTGGCCGCGTCCCGGCGGCGCTCCGGGCCCTGTGGCTCGCTGAGGCTCGGCCGCCCCGCGGGGAGCGAGTTGCCGCACTGGCCCTGCAGCGGCGTCTGGCTGCCTCGTGCCTCCGTGTCACAGCAGGCCGTTCTCACAGTGCTTTAAGCTTTTCCTTGCTGTATTCGTTATGATATCTGTGATCAGTGATCTTTGAGGTTACTGTTGTAATTGTCTGGGGTGTTACACACCACACCTATATGAAACCACCAACAATCAAAAATGCTGTTTTCCACTGCTCCGCTGGCCAGCAGTTCCCCCATCCCTCTCCCGTGCTTCGGGCATCCCTCTCCCTGGGGCACATCAGTACTGAGCTCAGGCCGAGAGAGTCCCCGCCAGAGTCCCTGAGTATTCAGCTGACGGGAAGAGGCATACGTCTCTCACTCCAAATCAAAACTAGAAATGATTGTGCTTAGTGAGGAAGGCACTTCGAAGCCAAGACAGGCCTAGAGCTAGGCCTCTTGCACCAAACAGCCAAGCTGGAAACGGAAAGGACAGGGGCTTAAAGGAATGAAAAGTGCTGCCTCAGTGGACCATTAGGAAGTGGCGCGGCCTTGTTGCTGGCTATGCAGGGAAGGCCTGAGTGGTCTGGACAGAAGATCAAACAGAAACAATTTTCCTTTAGCCACAGCCTCGTCCAGATCAAGACCTTAGCTCTCTTCAGTTCTGGGATGGCCAGTCGGGCGAGGATGCTGTGGAAGGAAAGTTTGCAGCTTAGCGGAAGTTAGTTCATGAGGTTTGAGGAGAGACGCCATTTAATGATGTAGAAGTGTCACCCTGAATACCCATTACAAGGACGGAAGCTGATTTTGGCCACCTGATGTGAAGTGCTGACTCTTTGGAAAAGACCTTGATGCTGGGAAAGATTGACGGCAAGAAGAGAAGGGGGTGGCAGAGGGTGAGGTGATGAGATGGCGTCACTGACTCAGTGGACGTGGGTCTGAGCAAGCTCCGGGAGGCAGCGGAGGACAGAGGAGCCTGGCAGGCTGCAGCCCGTGGGGTCGCACAGAGCGGACCGTGACTCAGCAACTGAATAATGCAGATACGATGAGGGGAAGCAGCAGGTGGTGGCGGAGAAGCCGCAGCAAGGCGTCCGGAAGATGCAGCCGAGATCGTCCGTGAGCGCGGCTGCGCTGAACGGCAGCTTCTCAGTGTCGGTGAGACAGCCTCTGTTGGAAGAAGGCTCCATCCTGACTTCCACAGTTAGGCAAGCCAGTGCCCGGCTTCAAGGCTTTGAAGGACAGACTGCCTCCCTGTTGCAGGCTGTTGGCTTTAAGTTGAATCCAGTGCTCGTTTACCATTTCAGGAATCAGGGCTCCTAAGAGTTATGCTGTGTCTACTCTGCCTCTGCTCTGTGATGGAACGAGAAAGCCTAAAGACAGCACTTCTGTTGACAGAAGCTTTACTGGAATTTTTTAAGTTCATCGCTAAGACCTACTGCTCAGAAAATAAAGGTTCAAAACATTGCCGCTCACTGACGGTGCGCCGGGTGTCACCCGAGAGCTCTGATGCAGGTGGACGGGGGGATTCATGTGGTCCATGCCTGCAAACACGTCTGTCCTGCAGCCCGTGGGTCAGGGAGTGACTTTGACTCTCTGGCCTATTGCTTAAGAACTACATTTCGTAAGGCTGTAACTGCCACAGACATGAGACCTCCGATGACCTGGGCAGAGTCAATTGAAAACCCTCGGGAGAAGACTCACCAAGAACGTTTGTGACTTGTGGGAAGAGATCAAAATATCCCCCGAGCAGGAGTTTGGAGGCAGCAGATCACGCCCTCGTGGACGAGTTCAGGGCGTCCAAGACTTGAGCGCTGAAGGAGCTGCACCGGAGAACTAGACTGAGAAGGGGAGCCTGAGGCTGGGACAGACCGCTGCACCTCGTGCTAAAGCTTGAAGGGCGAGGACCTGCTTCTCATGGATGAGCACGGGAAAGGGTTCTTGTTCACAGCAGCCAAGACACGGGAGCAACCTAAGCGTCCATCAGCAGATGAATGGACAAAGACGAGGTGGTACATATATACGTGGAATAAAACTCAGCCGTAAAAAGCGAGACGATGCCGTCTGCAGCAACAGGGGTGTGACTAGAGGTTTGCTGCAGGAAGTGAGGTTAGCCAGGCGGAAAAAGACAGATACTGTGTGATACATCACCAATATGTGGAGCCTTTAAAAACAGGGAAGATACAAATGAGCTCGCATGTAAGACAGAAGTAGCCACAGACACAGGAACAAACTTGCTGTCACCGGAGGGAAAGGAGGGAGGCGAGCTAGAAGCATGGGGCCAACATGGACATGTCACTACTACACAGAAAGCAGGCTCACAGAAGGACCTCGGGTGTGGCACAGGATTGTGCTCAGCGCTGTGATAACCTGAAGGGAGAAAATCGGAAGAAGAGTCGACGTAGGTATGTGCGTAGCCGAATCGCCTTGCTGTGCCCTGAAACCAGCAGATCATGGTAAGCCAGCTGCTGTCGTCCAGGCGCTCAGTCACGTGCGACGCTGCGGAGCGCGGCGCGCCGGGCTGCCCTGTCCTTCACTGTCTCCTGGAGCTCGCTCAGACTCTCACGTCCATCGAGTCGGTGATGCCGCCCAGCCATCTCATCCTGTCGTCCCCCTCTCCTCCCGCCCTCAGTCTTTCCCAGCATCAGGGTCTTTTCCAGTGAGTTGACTCTTCACATCACGTGACCAAAGTATTGGAGCTTCAGCTTCAGTCCTTCCAGTGAATACTCAGGGCTGATCTCCTTTAGGATGGACTGGTTGGATCTCCTTGCAATCCAAGGGACTCTCAAGAGTCTTCTCCAACACCACAGTTCAAAAGCATCAATTCTTCGGTGCTCAGCTTTCTTCACAGTCCAACTCTCACATCCATACTTGACAACTGGAAAATCAACTGTACTTCAATTTAAAAGATAAAATATTTTTTTAAAGTTTTTTTTGCAATGGAATCTACTCCTGATGAAGATGCTGTGGAGACTTTCGAAGTGACAAGTAGTTAGATTATTACATAAACTTAGTTGATAAAGCAGTGGCCGGATTTGAGAGGATTGACTCCAATTTTGAGAGAAATTCTACTGTCAAACAGCATGACAGGCCATGGAGAAGTGTTTTATGAAAGGAAGAGTCAATCAGTGAGGCAAACTTTGTCGTCTCATTTTAAGAAACTGCCGCAGCTCCCGGTAGCCACCACCCTGCTCCGTCTGCAGCCATCAACATGGAGGCAAGACCCCGCGCCAGCAAAAAGGTGACGCCTTGCTGAAGGCTTAGCTGTGGTTACCGTTTTTAGCAATAAAGTGCTTTTAGTCGAGGTGCATCCTTTATCTCTTAAAGACACAGTGCTGTCGACACTTGGCTACAGCGCATGGAAACACAATTTGCGCAGGTGCTGGGCACGTGACTGAGCTTCTTGCAACTCTCACTTCACTCTGGTGTCTGGAACCACCTCAGCGTCTCTGAGGCATGCTTGGGTTACAGTGGCAGTTGAAACACATTGTTAGGGTATTATCAGCAATCATTATATATGAAGGTGTAGATAAGATTCTTTGAAAAACAAGTGTTACCACAACAGAGAGTCTGGACAGGCCTAACTCCATTAAAGAAGCGGAAACCCTTATTTAAAACTTTCCCATCGAGGGCACTCTAAACCCAGATGGCTCCACGGGGGCTCTTCCAGTTGCTTAAGGAGGAGCTGACCCCCGTCTCCCAGATTCTCAAAGCAGACGGGGAGAGAATGCTTTTCCCCTTTCATAACTTTAATTCCCAGACTGGCCAGGTTGTTATAAGAAGAGAAAACGACAGGCCAGTTTCTTCCAAGAATAAGGATGGAGAAATCCTGAAGTAAATAATACTGAATCTATCTAAAAAGTAAGTCTATAGATGATGATGCATCCTGGCCAAGCTGAGCTTATCCCAAGGGCTCAGAGTTGTTTTACCATTTGCAAACCGCTCAGCAGAATCCACCACATTAGGAGAAGACAAAACGATCATCTCAGTACATGGGGGGAAAAGCGAGTGATAAACTCCACACGCTAGTGATGGAGAGCCAGAAGGAACAGCACACCCACCTCCACCATACACACACCCCCCCATACACACACCTATACACACACACACCCCATACACACACCTGTAC
>SJYR01003911.1:104158-139009 GCA_006410655.1 Kobus ellipsiprymnus | reverse complement strand
CCCCCCACCCTGCCCTGTCCCCACGAGCACCCTAGTTCTGTCTTCAGCTTTCCTCTCCGTCTCTGGCAGCCCCCAGAGATGTTTCTGAGTCAGGTCTCTGGTGCTGTGGAGAGGGTGTGGACGTTGCAGGCTGATCTCTCACCCTCCCTGGCTCTGGGACCGGGACCAGTTTTCCCTTTTAGTCTCCCTCAGCAGTGAAATCCAACCTTGGGGGCCCTTGTGAGGATGAAAGGAGGGTCCACCCGTGGAGCACCCAGCACAGAGTAGGTTCTCATTAAACCGTGGCTCTTCATCCAACAGGCCTCGCGCTACGTCCCAGGTAAACAATTTTAGATAGATCCCCACGTCAGCCTCATCTGGTTTGTGATGGGGGGCATCTTCCACCTGGCTGTCCAGCCCTAGGCTTAGCAGATAGGGGACCACTCTGGGTGAGGGGTCATCCCCCCTTAATGAAGCTCTAACGCAAGTGGGGGTCCATTTCCACCTGAGGTGCTGGCCCAGCAGCGCTGAGTTGGTCCCTGGAAGCTGTTTCCCACAAAGATGGTCCGTGCTCCACGTTCAGAGACTGTAAATACTTTCTCCCGAGGGAACATTCGAAAGCGACTCATTCTCACGGCCGTGTTTATTTTGTCATGAGTCCAGGGTGAGAAGTCGAGTGCCACGGAATGACAAGGAATAGCAACAGCAGTGGCAGATCTCAAATCAGGTGCAAATCTCCAGCCTTTGCCATTAGGCTTTCTAACTGGCCGAGTGGGAGTGTTACCGGGGCTAGTGCGAGGCACGGTGGGCTCTTCCTTAATGTAAGCGGATATCAAGAGGTTGTTAGAAGGTTTGGATGAGAAATGGGCTGCTCTAATTAAAGGACACGATTTAGGTTGGTCGGTGTTACATACCATCTGAGCCACCACAAATGGCTTTGTCATGCTGGCAGACAAACTTTTCAAAACGATGAAAAAGAAAGAAAAGGACACCTCTGTAAAAATTATGAACCTTCCCTTGTGCCAATTAGGTAATCAAGGTCTGTCGGTGGTTAACAACTCTTGGTCCGATCTGTAACTCATAAAGAAATCTAGTGTTTCCTTTTACTGTTATCAACTTGGTCACCTAAAAAGGGACTGCAGAAACTTTTTAAAAATCGAAGACAGACTAGATTTCAGACCAGAATTTCAAGTTAAACAAGAATTAGGGGGGAAAAGGAATTAGGGCTGCTCTGAGGAAACGTGGAGAGTCTTCCCCCTCCTCCTTTCTAACACCCTTGGGGAAGTAGAAATGAATATACAGGGGAGAAACGATTAAAACCTTAGCAGATACAGGAGCCACCTTCTCAGTTTTAAACCGTACCAAAATCAAAGGCTCCCTCCCCCAGAGTAATACCTCAGTGCAAATAGTGGGGATTTCCAGTGCACCCATTAAGGCTTTTAAATCGTTACCTTTAGAGTTTAACTTAGCAGAACTTCAAAAACATTCCTTTTTCCTAGTAGAAAGTACCCCTAGTCACCTGATAGGTAGAGATTCGTTAGAAATATATGGCACCCAGATTTCTTTTACTCCTAAGGGAGAAATGTTTTGAGGTGTAAAGATCAATCAGATTTCTCTCTTCATATAATGTTTATAGCCCGTGATAAAGGTGATGCAGAGCAAGGAAAACCGCTAGGCTGAGTGCCTAAAGAATTACGGGCATGTGATCCCGCTGACACAGGGAGAATCACCATTACCATTCAGTTCAGTTCAATTCAGTCGCTCAGTCGTGTCCGACTCTGCGACCCCCATGAATCGCAGCACGCCAGGCCTCCCTGTCCATCACCAACTCCCAGAGTTCGCTCATACTCATGTCCATTGAGTCGGTGATGCCATCCAGCCATCTCATCCTCTGTCGTCCCCTTCTCCTTACACACACACACCCCCATACACACACCTATACACACACACACACCCCCACACACACATACACACACACACACCACACAACATACACACACACACACACCCCCATACACACACACCCACGCGCACACATACATACCCTACACACACACACCCCCACCCCCATACACACACCTATACACACACACACACCCATACACACACCTATACACACCCCCCACACCACACACCCCACACAATGTACACACACACGCGCGCGCGCACACACACACACCCTACACACACACCCATACACACACCTATACACCCACACACACACCACACACCCCACACAACATACACACACCCACGCGCACACACACACACACCCACACACCTATACACACACACACCCCACACAACATACACCCCCCACACACAGCCCCCCACACTCACACCCCCACCTGCTTCCAGGGAGGGAGGAGCTGCCTGCACTTGGGGAGCCGAGTCTGCTGTCTTGGCCGGAAGCCGGCTCTGAAGGCGGGAGCTGGGTGGCGGGTCACACCCCTCTTCACCTGCCCTGGAGGTTCACACCCAGAGTGCGAGGCCAGAAAAGAAGCCACACGAGGATGGGAGAGGGGAAGGAAGGTTCTCGTGTTACGGTTGGGACGCGGCTCTGCACGCGCGGTAGTGGGTCCAGATCAAGTCTTGGCTTCTCCCATCCTCCGCAGCGGCCTTCTGTGGCCGCCTCTGCCTGGCTCCGTCTAGGCGCGCGGGGCCCTCCTGCGTGTGCCGGGCCTCACCTCCGGTGTGCCTCTCCCCACAGGTCGTATCTGACTCCCGTCCGGGACGAGGAAGCAGAGTCCTTACGGAAGGCACGCTCCAGACAGGCTCGGCAGACTCGAAGGTCTACCCAAGTGAGTGTGGCCTCTGTGTTTTAAATCCTTTGTCTGTCTGCCACTCCACCGGAAGTACAGTTAAAAGTGATAAATCGAGTGCCTTCTTGCAGCTGCTGCAGCGAAAGCTTTTGTGTTAAACCTCACACTGCACAGTATCAGATAAGTTCATGGCTACACATACCTGTTCTCGCTTCTGTTCTTCCAGGCGCAGAGCAGGTCTCTCCTCTTTCCTCCCTAAGCCTCATCATTTCCCTTGTGCTAAGGCCCCGCTTCATTCCTACAGGAGAAGCCCGGTGCTCACCACAGTTGCCACGGGGCCCGCATGCTGCTCCTGGGCGTGCACTCGAGAGAAGGGCAGGCGTCCACAGAGAAGCTCCTACACAGGCTATAACAGCATTATCCGCGGGAGCCAGAAAGCACCCTTCAGTGTCTCCTCTGGCTAGGCTCTACTCGCCGCGTAGGCCCGCCTTCCGTGTGGAGCCTGCACGTCGGCTGCAGGGCTGAGCCCTGGAGCCCGAGGCGCAGCGCGGTCAGCGCTGTGGAGCCAGGACGCCCGGCGGCCCCCAGGCAGGTGCGGGTGGGGGGCTCAAGCTGGGCTGATGCACAGACTGAACAAACAAGCAGTTAGCAAAACTTGAGAAACCGCACAAGTTTCTGTTGATTGATGAATGGATGAACGAAATGTGCCATATTCAAGGAATACTGCTCGGCAGTAAAGGGAACTGAAGCCCTACAGCGTGCACACCGCAGCTCAGATGAGCCTGAGCGGCGGCTGTGCTGGGGCCCGGCTCCGTCCGTGCGACGGCGCCCACACTGGCAGGGAAGAGACAGTGGACGAGTGTTGGCTGAGGGCTGGGGCGGGGACGGGAAGCGACCCCGAGGGTGTGGGGGCGTCCCTGACGCTGGGTGCAGATGTGCGTAGCCCGGGAGCGTGCTCAGAGGCAGCGTGTGTGCCGCCAGGTATGGCTTACGTTCCACTAGTGATGTTACAAAGGGAAAGAGCCCTGAGGGGGGCTTTGTGGTGAGGAATATCTTGCAAAGGTCGCCGACCGGTGGGATGTCTCAGAAGCCTGGAGGCACGCGTGCAGCTGTCCCTTGGCCGAGCTGGGCCCTGGGCATGTGGCAGCAACACGGGTGGGGGCTATGGTTGGTCATCAGGGAGGCAGAGGAGGGTGAGCCGGGCCGGCAGAGGGTGAGGAGTCAACAGGAGATGGTCCAGAGGGGTGAGAAGGCCGTTTCCAGGGGGTGGGGAAGCCCCACAGTTTCAGATGCTAGAGATGCCGAGCAGGAAGGCTCAGGACTGACGGACGCCCAGGGCCAGGCAGGCGCTGTCGCAGCTGCGACTGCTTGTGCTCGACAGCAGTTCCTTCCCCCAGAGGACGCAACCCCAAGAGGACCAGACTGGCTGTCATTGGTTTGTTTGGGTTTATTGTGGAAGAACATACGTAACGTGCAGCTTAATAATTTGGCCACTTTTAAGCAAACAGTTCATTGGCAGTAAAGACAGTCACATTTTTTTGCAGCCATCCATCTCTGGAATGACTTTCCTCTTCCAAACTGAAACTCTCAACCCCCTGGACACTCGTTTGTTCCCCCGGCTGCCAGCAGCCCCGCTGTGTGCCTTCTCCCTGGGCTTGGCTCCAGGTGACCGTGTGAGTGGAGTCGCAGCCCCTGTCCGGCGGTGGCAGCCTGTCCCCGTGTTGCTCGCGTTGCCTCGCCTCGTGCGGCCGGACAGTGTCCACGCCGTGTTCGGCTGCCACCCTGATGGACACTTGGCTGCTCCCACCGTTCGGCAGCTGTGCACCGTGTTGCTGTGAATGTGGCGTGCGGCTGACTCTCCGGCCCTGCTTCCGCGTCTTTAGACGCAGGCCCGGAAGTGGGACGGGCTGGACCAGGCGTTTCTGTCTTGCTGCTGCTCAATCGCTCAGTCGTGGCCGACTCTGGCGCCGTGGGCTGCAGCCCGCCAGGCTCCTCTGCCCCTGGGCTTCCCCAGGCAAGAACGCTGGAGTGGGTGGCCGCTCCCGTCTCCATGCTTCCGTCGGTCTGCTCGTTAATCTTACGTCCTGTGCCTTTACCGAGTCCACGCGCGCTGGTGGCTCTCAGGCGGCATCGTCGAGATTCTCCACGTACAGGGCCACGTCATCCACGCACCTGGCAGCGCCGCTCGCTCTTTCCCAGTGCGGAGTGCTTTCTTCCTTTTTCCTGTCTGACTCCGATAGCAGCGCTTCCGGACGGTGCTGGAAAAAGAGGCAAGACTGGGCACCCTTGCCTTGCTCCTGATCGTAGACGAGACGCTTTCAGGCTCCACCGCTGAGTACGGTGCTCGCTCGAGGCTTCGCATGTGTAGCCTTTATTATGCTGACGTGTGTTTTCTCCATCCCCACTCTCTGGAGAACTGGTTTCATGTCATGAATGGATGTTGGATTTGGTCGAAAGTTTCTGTGCCTCTATAGAGATGATCATATGGGTTTTATTCTTCAGTTCGTTCATGTGGGGTCTATCCCACTGAATGCAGATACTAAGTCATCCTTACATGCCTGGGATAAGCCCCACTTGATCACGGTATTACTGGTTGTTGTTATTCAGTCTGTAAGTCCAAGTCTCTGTGATCCCATGGACTGCAGCACCGCCTGGCTCCTCTGTCCTCCCCTGTCTCAAATTCATGTTCATTGAGTCAGCGATTCTATCTAACCACCTCATTTCTTTTAGGATGGACTGGTTGGATCTCCTTGCAGTCCAGGGGGCTCTCGGGAGTCTTCTCCAGCACCACGGTTCAGAAGCATCGACTCTCGGGCGCTCAGCCCCCTTTATGGTCCAGCTCTCTCGTGATGCTGGAGAAACCACAGCTTTGACTGTGGACCTTTGTTGGCAAACTGATATCTGCTTTTTTAACACACTGACGAGGTTGGCCATAACTTTCATTCCGAGGAGCAAGCGTCTTTGAATCGCATGGCTGCGGTCGCTGCGCTCTGCAGCGATGCCGGCGTCCAGAAAACAGAATCAGCCCCTGTTTTCCCTGTTTCCCCTTCTGTTTCCCAGGAAGTGATGGGACCAGGTGCCATGATCGCAGTTTTCTGAATGTTGAATTTTAAGCCAACTTTTTCACTCTCTTCTTTCACCTTCATCAAGCGGCTCTTTGGTTGCTCCTCACTTTCTGCCTTTAAAATGCTGTCACCTGCATATCTGAGGTTATTGATATTTCTCCCGGCAATCTTGATTCCAGCTTGTGTCTCTTCCAGCCCAGCGTTTCTCATGATGTGCTCAGCATATAAGTTAAATAAGCAGGGTGACAAATACAGCCTTGATGTGCTCCTTTCCCGATTTGGAGCCAGTCTGTTGTTCCGTCTCTAGTTCTGTTGCTTCTTGACCTGCATGCGGATTTCTCAGGAGTCAGGTAAGGTGGTCTGGAGCTCCTGTCTCTTGAGGAGTTTCCCACAGTAGCTGTGGTTCTCACAGTCAAAGGCCTCAGTGTCGCCAGTGAAGCAGAAGTAGGTGTTTTCCTGAAATTCCCTTGCTTTCTCTGTGATCCAGCAGATGTTGGCAATTTGATCTCTGGTTCCTCTGCCTTTTCTAAACCCAGCTTGTACATCTGGAAATTCTCTGTTCACGTACTGTTGAAGCCTAGCTTGAAGGATTGTGAGCATTATCTTGCTGGCATGTGAGATGAGTGCAATTGTGCGGTAGTTTGGACATTCTTTGGCATTGCCTTTCTTTGGGATTGGAATGAAAACTGACCTTTTCCAGTCCTGTGGCCACTGCTGAGCTTTCCACATTTGCTGGCAGATTGAGTGCAGCACTTTCACAGCATCGTCTTTCAGGGTTTGAAACAGCTCGGTTGGAATCCCGTCCCCTCCACTAGCTTTGTTCGCAGCGATGCTTCCCAGGGCCCACTTGACTCCACACTCCAGGATGTCCGGCTCTAGGCGGGTGGCCACACCGTCGTGGTTATCCGGGTCATTGAGACCTTTCTTGTCTAGTTTTTCAGAGTCGCTTCTTGCCACCTCTTAATCTCTGCTGCTTCTGTCAGGGCCTCCCATTTCTGTCCGTTACTGAGCCTGACCGTGTGTGGAGTGTTCCCGTGACATCTCTGGCTCTCCTGAAGAGGCCTCTGGTCTTCCCCATTTTGCCGTTTCCTTCCGTTTCTCTGCACTGTTTGTATAAAGGGCTCTCTCATCTCTCCTTGCTCTTTTCTGGGACTCTGCATTCAGCTGGGGCTGTCCTTCCCTTCCTCCCTTGCTTTCTACTTCTCAGATATTTGCAGGCCTTCTCAGACAACCACATTGCCTTCCCGTGCTGCTTCTCTTTGGTTAGGTTCTGGTCACTGCTTCCCATACAGTCTCACAAACCGTCCGCAGTTCCTCAAGCGCCCCCTCGGGTCTGGTCCCTTGAATCTGCCGCCGTGAGCAGCCCCGCCCACTGTGCCGCCGTGAGCAGCCCCGCCCACTGTGCCACCGTGAGCAGCCCCGCCCTCAGTGCCGCCGTGAGCAGCCCCGCCCACTGTGCCACCGTGAGCTGCCCCGCCCGCGGTGCCACCGTGAGCAGCCCCGCCCACTGTGCCACCGTGAGCAGCCCCGCCCTCGGTGCCGCCATGAGCAGCCCCGCCCTCTGTGCCGCCGTGATCAGCCCCGCCCGCGGTGCCGCCGTGAGCAGCCCCGCCCTTCGTTCTTCTCGGAGCTGTTGGTAGTGCCCTCTGCTCTTGCCCTGTAGCACACCAGACACTTCCGACCTAGGGGCTCGTCTTCCAGAATCATATTTTTTTGCCTTTTCATACTGTCCATGGGTTTTCCAGGCAAGAATACTGGAGTGGGCTGCCATTTCCTTCTCCAGTGGACCGTGCTTTTTCAGAAGTCTCCACTGAGACCCATCTGTCTTGGGTGGCCTTGCAGGGCTCCATAGCTTCATTGAATTGCACAAGCCCCTTCACCACAACAAGCTGTGGTCCGTGAAGAGGGATCATGGCATTTGATGTTTTTGGCGTTTATGGGATCTGGTTTGCTCGTATTTAATAGACAGTTTTTACATCTGTGTTCATCAGGGATTTCAGCCTGTAATTTTCTTTTTGTGTGTTAAATCTGTCTGGTTTTGGTATCAAGGTGATGCTGGCCTCAGAGAATGAGTTCAGAAGCATTACTCGAGTGTTTTGGAAGCTTTCAGGAGGACAGGTGTTACGTCTTCTCTAAATGTCGGTAGAGTTCACTCTGAAGCCAGGTGGTCCTGGGCTTCTGTTTGGGGGAGCTTCCGTCACTGTTACTGGCTTCAACACTGCTAGCTGGCCAGGCCTTACTCTCTGTCCTCCTGGTTCAGGCTGTCATTTCTCGGAGTGTGTCCGCTCTCCTAGGAGGCGGTTGTTGCTGGTGACACTTGCTCATGGCAGCCTCTTCCTGCCTTTATTTCTGTAGTGTCAGTTGCAGCTTCTTTTCTGACCATCGATTTGAGCTCTCTCTTCTTTTCGGATGAGTCTGGCTAAAGGCTTGTCAGTTTTTATCTTTCTGAGGAACTAGGCTGATTTCGTTGCTCTTTTCGTCGCTTTTGGCCCCTGCTTCATCTGTTCCTGCTCTGATCATGATTCTCCTGCTGACTTTGCTGCCGTCGTCGTTCAGGCGCTAAGTCATCTCCAACTTTCTGCAGCCCCACGGACAGGCTTCCCTGTCCCTCACCACCTACGAGAGTTTGCCCAGCTTCGTGCCCGTCGAGTCAGTGATGCCACCCAACCATCTCATCCTCCGTTGCTTCTTCTCCCGCCTTCGATCTTTCCCAGCACCAGGGCCTTTTCCATTCAGTCGGCTCTTGACATCAGGTGGCCAGAGTATTGGAGCTTCAGCGTCAGTCCTTCCCGTGAATGTTCAGGGTTGATTCCTCTAGGATTGACTGCTTTGATCTCCTTGCTGGCTGCCACCTGTGGATTTTGTTTATTCTTCTTCTGATCCCTTTGGGTAAGGCCAGGTTGTGTGAGGTTTCCTGTGTGCCCTGAGGGGCCTGCATTGCTGCAGGTGCCCCGCCCAGCACGGCCTCTGCAGCACCCCGCGGCCTCGGAGGCGCCCCCGGCTCATCTGTCTCCAGCCGTGCCGCGGGCTCTGCTCCAGCCTCGGCGGCGGCCCGTCAGGTGCTCAGCAGCGCACTGTCAGCCCGTGTGTCTGAGGGCTCTGCAGGGTCCCTTTCTTTTTCTAGCTGATTTCCAGTCTCATAGCCTTGTGGTTGAAACAGATGCTTGATGTGGCCTCAGCTTTGTTAAACTCCCTGTGACTTGTGCAGTAGTGCAAATCTGCCCTGGAGAATACGCATCTGAGAGAATGTGTGTTCTGCTGCTTTTGAATGGAGTAAGTCCCTCTGGTCGGGTGTGACATGCAGTCAGTGGCCCCGCCCTGATGCCCTGTGTGGGCGTGTGTCCGCTGATGCGAGTGGGGGTCCCGCCCTGATGCCGTGTGGGGCGTGTGTCCGCTGATGCGAGTGGGGGTCCCGCCCTGATGCCATGTGGGGCGTGTGTCCACTGATGCGAGTGGGGGTCCCGCCCTGATGCCATGTGGGGCGTGTGTCCGCTGATGCGAGTGGGGGTCCCGCCCTGATGCCCTGTGTGGGCGTGTGTCCGCTGAGGCTAGTGGGGCCCCGCCCTGATGCCCTGTGGGGGCGTGTGTCCGCTGAGGCGAGGGGGGCAGAGGCCCTCCTGTTGCTGTGTTGCTGGTGATTTCTCCCGCTGTGTCTTCTGTTACTTTCCTTACTCGCTTAGGTGTTCCCCTGTTGGCTGCGTATATATTGTTGAGTCTTCTTTTCGGAGTCATCCCTTGATCTTCATGTCCTTTCCCTCTTTGTCTCTCGCAGCACTGTGTTCTAAAGTGTGTCTTCCGGCTTTCTTTGGATTGCCGTCTGCATCACAGGCCTCTCCCATTCCCCTGGCCCTCAGTCTGTGTGTCAGGGCTGAAGCGTCTCTCTGCCGGCAGTGTGCGCGCGTGGGTCTTGCTTCCGAATCACAGTGCGTCCAGCCCGTCTCTCGATGGGAGGTCTCATCCGATACATTCTCAGTGGCACTGCTTTCTGTGCACCTGCTGGCTCTCTGTCGCTGTTCGGAGGCTGTCTTTGCAGCTCTTTTGCTCTCCTCCTCCCCGTTCTCGTCCCTTACGGTCTGAGGACTGTCTCTCGCGCTGTGTTGGGCGTCTTTCCCTGCTTTGTGGGTGCGTCTGTCATAGTCTCCTGGCTTGTAATTACCATGAGGTTTGCGTTTCAAGTTGCTGATCGCTCTAATTTCAAAAAAGATTCTAATAACCCTGCATTTTTCATTCTTTCCCCTCCAAGATTGCTGTTCTGACATCATATTTTACATCCTTTAATTTCGTCTGTCCCTTAACTGCTTATTGTGGATATAGTTGATTTTACTAGTCTTTTAACCTGTCTGCAGGGATCAAACCCAGGTCTCCCAGATTGCGGTGGATTCTTTACCATCTGAGCCGCGGGGAAGCCCGCGAGCTCTGTACTTGGTTGCTTGATTGATTGATACTTCCTTTACTGTGTGTTTGCCTTTGCTGGCAAGATTTTTCCTTTTGTAATTTCCATGTTTCTAGTTGTGACCTTTTTCCTTTCTTTTGCTTAGAGAAATCCCTTTAACATTTCTTGTAAAGCTGGTTTTGTGATGCTGAACTCTCTTAGCTTTTGCTTGTGTATAAAACTTTGCTTTCTTCATCCAATCCAAATGAGAGCCTCGCTGGGGAGGGTATTCTTGACTGTAGGCCTTTCCTTTTCATCGCTATAATATATCGTGCCCCTTCGGTCTTGCAGAATTTTTGCTGAAAAGTCAGCTGATAACTGTATGGGAGTTGCCTTGTTTATAGCTTGTTGCTTTTCCGTTGGTGCTTTTAATATTCTCTCTTCATCTCTAACTTTTGCCGATTTAATCCCGAGGTGCCTTGGTATAGTCCTCTGTGGGTTATTCTCGATGGGGACCCAGTGTTTCCTGGACCTGGATGTCTGTTTCGCTTCCCAGGTTAGGGGAGTTTCCAGCTGTCATGCCTTCAAACATGTTCTGTGGCCCCATGCTCCCTTCTCCTCTGGCGCCCCTGTAACGTGACTATTATGCGCTTGCTGAGGTCTTGAGGCCTCCTACGCCGCGTGTATTTGCGTGCCCTCTCTCCTTGTCCTGTTCAGCGCCGTGACGCCCCCCGCTCTCCCTCCGCTGCCGGCCCGCTCTCTGTAGCTCAATGACCCCTTGACCCCTTCTAGCGCTTTTCCACTCCACCCGTAGCGCTCTTCTCGGCCGCTCCTTGTGTCTCCTGACTCCTGTTAAAGCCTCCACTCTGTTCTCAGTTCTTTGGCCACCTTTACAGTTATCGCCTGGATCTTTTTCTCAGGGAGATCGCCTGTTTCTTCACCTAGTTGTTTTTGGAGTTTTTTCTTGCTCCTTCATTTAGAACGTGTCTGTTGCCTCACTTTGCCTGACTTGCTGTTTTTATTTCTGCGTGTCTATCAGGTTGGTTCTGTTTGCCTGGTCTTGGAGAAGTGGCCTTCTGTAGGAAGCGTCCTGCGCCTGCCAGCGTTACACCCCACTGTGGTCAGCAGCGCTCCGTGCCCTGGGGGTGCCGCGTGTGGGCTGTCGGGGCCCCGGGGCTGCTGCGGGCTCACTGGTGAGGGAGTCAGTGCGGGGAACCCCGGGGCTGGGGCCAGCCTGCAGGTGGTGGACCTGGCCAGCCCACGGCAGGCAGTGGCCCGTGGCAGGCAGTGGCCCGCGGTTGTCCTGGGCTGGTGGCCACCCGCTGGTGTGTGTGGCTGGCCTCAAGGCCAACACAGGCTGCTCGTGGACGGGCTGGGCCCCAGGCGTGCCTGGGTCTGGAGTCCGCCCGCTGGTGGGTGGACCCGGGCCCCAGGGTCCGCAGGCGCGGGTCCCTGCATCCCCATCCTGCGCCCATGCTGGTGTGAGGGGCTGGCTGTCCAGGGGCTGCCATGGGCTCAAGGACTCGTCGGATAGCCTGTCTGCTGGGGAGGGGGCGGGCGCGCGTCCCTGCCTGCTTGGTTGCTGGGCCTGAGGCCTCCCGTGCGTGTGTGCTGCTGGGGGCCAGGTGCTGCAGGCACTGGGCTAGAGGGAGGGTCCCGCCGTGGCGCTGGCCTGCAGCGGCGTCCGTGGGGCGGGACCAGCCCCTAGTGTGGCTGCCGCCAGTATCTTGTCCCCAGTGTCACGGCGTGCCTCTCGGGGAGACTCCGGTCAGCCGGTGGGTCTGATCTGGCTCTTTTGAAGTCCCTGCTTCCACCCTGGGTTGTGGGGTGTGTGAAGCTCTGTGTGCCTGCAGGAGCGGAGTCTCTGCTCCCCACAGGCCTCGGGGACTCCCCAAGGAAGCCCCACTGGCCTTGAAGCCTGGCATTCTGGGGGCTCGCCTTTCCCAGCACAGGACCCCCAGCTGGGGTGCCCCTCAGCCCCTCTGGGGTTGGTCAGTCTGCCGCGGGTGGGCCGCCCCTCCTGCCATCTTGCGGTGGCCCCTCCTCTCCTTAGCTGTGGCAGACCCTCCCCGGCCAGCCCCGTCACGGTGGTCACTCTGGTGAGCCCCGGAGGGCTGCGCTCCGGGTCTCCCTGCTCCGCCGTCCCGGCCACCCCCTCGCGGTCGGCTCGTGTGTCTGTGTGGATGCAGTGTGGGGTTTGGTGGTTGTCCTAGCCTGACTGACATTTCACCGTGTTGAGCCTGGCTCTTTCCGTGAGTCAGCTCCGGTGTTCCTGGGGTCTGCAGGGCAGGCTCAGCTGGTGCCCACGTGCTCTTTGAAGTCGGGAGGGCCCCGAGGAGCCGGGAGTGCACGGGTGTGGACGCGGCAGGGGGTGCTGGTGGAGCTCGAGCAGAGACGCTGGAGGGCTGCGTCTGCAGTGCACTGGGCCCAGGCCCGGGCCTCTGCACACCCAAGTGTTTGCGTTCGGTGTATATTAGCTGCAGACAGCCTCACACCTGTTGGGAGCTATTTGGAACTTGGTACCATTAGACCTTCGAGGAGCTCCCCTGCTCGTTCGTGGGGAGATGTCCGTGGTGCAAGCTCTGACCGTCTGGTGTCTTCCCAGGGCGTCACCCTCACGGACCTTCAGGAAGCAGAGAGGACGTTCAGCCGGTCGAGGGTAGAACGTCAGGCTCCTGAGCAGCCCAGCCTGAAGCCCGGGGGTCCCGGAGCACTCGAGGGCAGCCCCCAGACGCACGAGCCCTCGGGCGCCCCCGCCCAGGAAGCCGGGCAGGGCCACCAGCCCTGGGGCCGGAGCCCAGAGGGAGAGGTGAGTGCCGCGTGGAGAGCAGGGTCTGGGGGGCGGCGGGGGCTCTTGCTCGCGGGGAGTCAGTGCTCGCTGCTCTGCAGTGGACACCTCCCAGGAAGCCTGTGTACGTCCATCTGTGGTTGGCGGGCCTGTGTAACTGAAAGAATGCAGAGGACGGTGTCCTTCGGTGATCCGTCGTTCCTCTGGGAGCTAACTGATGTGCTTTAGGCTCGGCAGGGTGCAGTGCATGTGTGCTGTGACATGATCACCACCATAAGCCTGGTGAACGATGTGGATGTCTTCAGTTCTGAAAGAAAGGTCTCGATGTAATAAAGTGCAGGCAGAAATAGAAGCGCTTACTGCAGCTTACACCCAGCGCTGCTTTAGCTGTTCACACGTATGAGATGTTCAGTCCTCAGCACAGCCCCGTGAGGCAGATGCCACTCCTTCTTACACTGAGGCCATGGGGTGTTCCGCACCTTGCTCGGCATCTCCGCGACGCAGGAGAGCCCGACGGGTTCCCTGGCAGCCCGGCAGGTAGGAGGCTGCGCTGTCCCTGCAGGCCCAGCTTCAGCCCTGGCCGGGGGCTGCGATCCCAAGCCGCACAGCGCGGCCAGACTCCAGTGAGGGATTTGGAAGAAGAGGTGGCGGGGTTGCTGAGCCGCGGCCCGCACGCGCCCGCGGCCTCTCCTCCTGCGCTGCGGGTGGACGTCCTGCCGTGCGCTTCACCCCTTTAGTGCAGGTGCAGTCAGAGGCGTGGGGTCCTGTGTAGGGTGAGCGTGCTCCTGGTTCACCGAAGACTTCCAGCGACGCCTTTTATCTCGGGGTGATTGTCAGTACCCAGAAATGCCCCGGTTGCGATGATGCATGTTATGGCGACCGTGGTTGCAGGAAAGGACGTCTTCCTGCTCTTCCTTTAGGCAGCCAAGGTTCTGTTGCTTATCCCGTTTCTTTTATCAGCCACTGTCTTTTGAATACTTACTACATACAAAGTTCATTTCTAAGCACGTAGCATACGGTATCTCATCCAGGCCTCTCTGAGGAAGAGCTTGTTTTCCCTGTTTTACGAAGGAGGAAGTGGAGACTCAGAACTCGAGTCACCTTCTTAGGTCACGCGGCTTATTTGTGCCGAAGCTAGAATTTGAGCCACATCCTACCAGACTCCCAAGCTGACTGTTATCTTACTGCTTCTGTCTCTATAACTTATAAATAAAGAGTCAGACAGTCTTTGCATGTGGTGAGAATTTCTTTCTCTCTGCATCTTCAACAAACCACGTCAACAAATAAATGCTAAGGTTTACTGTCGAGCTCTGTCCTAACTCTCAAGGAAAACAAGGTTCAAAGCAGAAAAGGGGAATTATTTTTTTCCTTTTATTTTGGGGGTGGGGTGCACATGCAGGATCTTAGTTCCCCAGCCCGAGATCACGCCGCACGCCTTGCAGTGGAAGGCAGTCTTAACGCCGGCCTGCCAGGGAAGCCCCAGAGAGTAGGAGTTTTCAGTGTCAGTCGCCTACTCATGTCAGGTTG
The DNA here is from genome assembly GCA_006410655.1 of Kobus ellipsiprymnus. Lineage (NCBI taxonomy): Eukaryota > Metazoa > Chordata > Mammalia > Artiodactyla > Bovidae > Kobus > Kobus ellipsiprymnus. The sequence continues at coordinate 124,516 of SJYR01003911.1, read as the reverse complement.
GCAGAAGGCTCAGAAACTGGCAGGAGGTCCAGATTTGATCTGTCTCTAGATGCCTCTCGCCTTGCTTTTCCCTGTCCTGGGCTTATTTTCCCACATGCACCCTGCCTCTCCGTGCCCCATCTCGAAAGGCCAGCACCCTTCCTGTCCGCTTCGTAGAATCGCAGGAGTTGTGTTAGCAAGCCGGTGGTTCCTAGCGCCCTCCCTTCAGTTTCGGAGGAACTTTTCTGGGCTGCTGTCACCCTGCCCGTGTCAGAGTAGGAGTTCAGACCTCTTTCCTTTCTGGCTGGTTAACTGCTTATAAGCCTCTTGATGTAGAAAAGCCCATTCTTAATAAGCGTGCTATCCCTACACTTTCGTTGGACTTGACCCCTGGCGCCTCATCCTGTGGGTTGTTCTAGCCTGTGTACCGTCCCCTGCAGGGTCCGGGTCAGCCTGCGCAGCCCCCAGCTCCAGCGTCCCCTTCTGCCCCGAGACCCTCGCTCTACACCAGCGCCTACCTGCTCCGGACGGGTGGGTCCTCCGCCCCCGACTCGCAGAGCTCAGAGCCCCCCACAGGCACTGCCGGGACGCAGGACATGGACAAAAACGGTACGTCGGGCTTCGGAAAGTGCAGGCCCCCAGTGCGCGCGCCCCGGGCTCCTAAGCTCCGTGCCTCTCTCCTCCCTGAACAGAGGGCGAAGAAGCAGAGCCGGGCGACCAGTCCTCCGGCAGGCTGTCCGTCCGCGAGAGGAGGCGGCCCCGGGAGCGCCGGCGCGGCACCGGCATCAACTTCTGGACGAAGGACGTGAGTGGCCCGTCGGTGCCGGGCGTCCTGTGTGGGTGCACGAGTCCCACCCGGCGCCGCGAGCGCTGTGTGTCAGCACGCGTCGTGAGAAAGACAGACCAGACTGCAGGGCGCCGGCTCGTCTGGGAGGCTCCGGCTTGGCACCCAGGGCAGTGCCAAGCGCACCGGCAGGGGGCGAGGGCGAGGCGAGTGCAGACAGAGCGAGCCTGGGGCCGCGAGGGCGCGTGGGGAGCCCGCACCGTGCCGTCTGGTGCGCACAGGGTTGGCCAAGGACCCAGGTCTCTCAGAGTCACGCTTCCGAAGGAGGAGGAGGGGCAGGTGACGCACTCAGCTTGCCTTGGGCTCCGAGCGAGGACAGGGCTGCGTGCGTCCGCACCCCGCTGGCCTCCGCGCCCCGCTGGCCTCCGCCTGCTGGCTCAGCCCGCCCCCGGCGTTCACAGACGAGCCGCCGGGCTCAGGTCCCCAGTGAGCGCGGCCCGTTGGGCATAGGTGGCCGCTGCGGTGAGGCGGGAAGAGAGGGAAATGGCAGTAGTGTGAGCGTCCGGTCGCCATGGGAGCGGACGGATCCACCGGCGGCAGCACCCCGGGTGCGTTCTCTCCCTGTTCGGTCCTCGCCCCGCTTTCTCCCCGCGGGGGCATTCTGCTCCGGCTGCAGGGCCGCGTGCTGACGGGGCTGACTGGTGCCGCCAGCGCTGTCTGCGACCGTGACCGCTTGTTTTTCTTCGCCTGCCTTTCCAGGAAGATGAAACAGAAGTCCCGGAAGAGGTGAAGAAAGCGTGGGTAAGTGACCGGCGGTGAGGCTGCCCCGCGGGGCCGCCCTGCCCGCCCTGCCCGCCTAACAGGAGCGGGCTGCGTGCAGGCTGGGGTCCGGGGTCCGGGACGCTGCCCTGGCCGTGCTGCGGCCCGCGTTCCTGCTCGAGGTTTCCTGCGCCTCCGGCCAGGCTCTAACTCGACTTCCGACTCTGTCTCCTCTCTCTTGTGCTGTTGGAGTGTGTAAAGTCCTTTGGAATCTTGGGAAGAAAAGTGCAGTGATGCTGTTTCTCACGGATCAGCGTCCTCTCCTCGCTGGCAGAGAGGACCAGAGGGCGGGGTGGGGACGGGCGGAAGTCTCTTACACTTGCCTCTGGAAGGAGGTCTGGCTCTGGCCTGTGCAGCTCACAGGCCTGCATGCCTGGCGCCCACTCCTGCCTGAGGGCGGCTCTCCCCGGGTCGCGAGCGGCGGCTCCATGCTCCTGGGCAGCACCGTGGTCTTTCCTTTCTCTTCCTTTGGGCTTTTTGTTGTTTTCTTGGCCGTGCTGCGCGGCTCCCGGGTTAGGGTTGGGGGTCTTCGCGCCTGACCAGGGCTGGATCCCCGCCCAGCACGTGGCACTGAGTCCTGACTGCTGCACCCGGGGACGCCCTCCCGCTGCTTCTCCAGAAGGAAGGGGTTTGTCTGGCTTTGACCAAACGAACTGAGAGAATATGTGCATTTCTGTTGGAGATGACGTAGATAGACGGCCTTTTTTCCACCCTGAGTCATGTGACAGTGTGTTATCAGAACGTATATGATAGCTCATCCTGAGAGTCAGCAGCTAGTTCATTCTTAGAGAGGAAGTAGCTTCTGAACTGCGGTGTTGGGGAAGACTCTCGAGAGTCCCCTGGACTGCAGGGAGATCCAACCAGTCCATTCTGAAGGAGGTCAGCCCTGGGATTTCTTTGGAAGGAATGATGCTGAAGCTGAAACTCCAGTACTTTGGCCACCTCATGCGAAGAGTTGACTCACTGGAAAAGACTCTGATGCTGGGAGGGATTGGGGGCAGGAGGAGAAGGGGACGACTGAGGATGAGATGGCTGGATGGCATCACTGACTCGATGGACGTGAGTCTGAGTGAACTCCAGGAGATGGTGATGGACAGGGAGGCCTGGCGTGCTGCGATTCATGGGGTCGCAAAGAGTCGGACACGACTGAGCGACTGGACTGAGCTGAGCTGGGGGATGCTCTGCTGTCGCTGCCCTGCCAGGACTGGGGGCGAGACCCGGAGCTGTCAGGAGTGGCCTCGAGAGGCCGTGCGGTCGGGGCCGCTGAGGAGGGGCAGCCCCTTGTGGGGGCACGGCTGCAGCCGGCTCACAGGGGAGGGCTGGGGGCTGTGTGGGCACAGATGCCCAGGAGGCCCCGGGGCAAGCTGTGTGCGCGTGACCGCGACCTCGTTCCTGGGGGTCGGCAGGGCTTCGGGAGACAGTAAGCTGTGACTGACATCCTTGCCAGGAGAGCCCGAGTGACTGCAGAGCTCGGACATGGCGCCTGCATGTGGAGGGCGTTGAGGCGGGCAGCTCCGCAACGGAGCCCACATGGCCCCTGTGTGTGTGGAGGGCGTCGAGGCGGGCAGCTCCGCAAAGGAGCCCGCATGGCCCCTGCGTGTGTGGAGGGCGTCCAGGCGGGCAGCTCCGCAAAGGAGCCCGCATGGCCCCTGCGTGTGTGGAGGGCGTCCAGGCGGGCAGCTCCGCAGAGGAGCCCGCATGGCCCCTGCGTGTGTGGAGGGCGTCCAGGCGGGCAGCTCCGCAGAGGAGCCCGCATGGCCCCTGTGTGTGTGGAGGGCGTCCAGGCGGGCAGCTCCGCAGAGGAGCCCGCATGGCCCCTGCGTGTGTGGAGGGCGTCCAGGCGGGCAGCTCCGCAGAGGAGCCCGCACGGCCCCTTGTGTGTGTGGAGGGCGTCCAGGCGGGCAGCTCCGCAGAGGAGCCCGGCGGGGAGGCCTAGGCAGCGTCCCTGTGGGGAGGCCGCAGTCTCCGCGTTCTGAGCTCCTTGGTGCCGGGGCACCTGGCAGGGATGCCGAGTGTGGGCTTGGGAGGGCAGGGTGTGCGGTGAGCCCGTGCCCTCACACCAGCCCAGCCCTGGTGGGCTCCTCCCCGGCACCTGTGCAGCCTGGCAGGTGTGATGCCGGGGCCCACACTGGCCCCTGGGGCAGCAGCCCCGGTCCCCATGGACCTGGGAGTCCATCCCCGGCCAGGTGGGAGCTAGAGTGACCCCAAATGCATGTGGATGTCTCTCCTCCTCTCAGAGACTGGAGCCTGGTTAGAAAACCTTCGCTGTCTAATCCTGATCTGTTTTTTGTCGTCGTGGGCATCGGCTTCCTGTCGTCGTGGGCATCGGCTTCCTGTCGGGTAGCTCAGCTAGAGAAGTGGGGCTGGCGTGCGTGTCTGGGTGCGATTTACAGCTGGAATGGCTGGGCGCTCTCGGTTCTGGGTGAGAGGAGAGGCCCGTGCACTTCTGTGGTGTGACACAGGAATGCTCCAGGCCCCATGTGGTGCGCCTGTTGCAAACCCCGGCCGCCCTGGAAAAGCCACGAGGCGGTGAGACCGCAGGTGACGCAGGGCTCACATCTCAGCAGCCCCTTGGCGCCATGCTGGGAGCAGGTCTGCGCGGCTGTCGGCAGGACGTGGGTGCCCTCCCAGAAGTCCTCGCCTGTCTGCATCTTGCGAGGTGAGGCTGAACTGAGTCTGGGTTTGACGCAAGGGAGGCGGCTGCTCCCATCCGAGGTGCTGCCTGCCCCAGGCCCGGGCGGGCTGTGTGCTCAGGGCCCTGCCTTTGTTCTGTTTACGCTGTTTGGGTCTCCCAGTTCTTGTTTCCCGATCCCCAGGCCGGTTCCGACGTGTGGTTGAATTCATCACTAGAGGGCACACGTGTCTCGGAGCCATGGTGAGCGAGGAGAGCCGTGCCTGAGGAGGCTGGGTGGGAGGCAGGTGACTTGGCGGGGAGTCCACATCCGTGCGGGGAAGCTGCCCGCCTCCCAGATGTGGGCACCTTGGAGCTGGGAGGGAGTCAGAGAAAGTCCGGGTGAGGGGCCTGGCCTCACAGGGGGAGCTCCGAGGCCCGGGCCAGCGGAGCGTCCGGGGAGCAAGCGCTTTCCAGGTGGCCCCGGCCCGCTTCAGGGGCCTCTGTGCCGGTGCTGGGGCCGACCGCACGTCCCCTGTGGCTCCCCGTCCCTAGTTAGGGACACAGATGAAGCCCGACGGAGCGGCTCAGCGGTGGGGTGTGGAGGCTTCCAGGCTCAGAGGCGCTGCCGCCTGGAGGTGGCCTGCCATCGCCTGGCCGCATCTCTCCCACCAGCCCAGAGGCTCTCCAGACCCCACGGTCTCCGGGTTTCTCTGGAGGCTTCATCGAGCGTGTGATTCGCTGGTAACTGAGTCTCCTCCCCCGGCCTCCCCTCAGCAGATGGGTTGAGTCTAGACGGTGCCGGCTGGTTTTATGGTTAAAGAATGTTAACGGACAGCATTGTGTGAGCTTCAGCTGTGCAGAGCAGCGGTTCAGTTTCGAAGGTTATGCCCACGTGTAGTTCTCGCAGAACGCTGGCCGTACTCTGCGCGCCATGCAGTCGTCCTTCCGGCTTCCTGCCCTGTAGGAGGGGCGCCTCTCACTCCTCCGTCGTCGTCTGTTGTTTCTACTGAGCAGGTTCCGTGTTTGAGTTGAGTTGCTGGTGGCGTGGCGCCTCCTCACGTGAAGGGAGGTTCCCTTGCGGGGCGGCTCGGAGGCCGCGTGAGAGTCTGATCCGTGTCCAGGGGAGCGCTCCCCTGCTGCCCCGACCTGGGCGCGTGTCTGTCTGTCAGGGTGTGGCGTTCCCGTCCTCAGGAAGGTGCTTCTCCCCTACATCCCTTTTGCTTTCTGGCAAATCATGTGCCATCATCTGAACAAATCATGACACCTGACCTTTGAAGTCGGGAGCATAGTGTCCCGTCCAGAGTGGACCATTGGTCTGATGACGCCTCCTCCTGGTGAGGCCTGCCCAGCAGACGTGCTGAGGAAGTGCTGGTCGGAGGGCGCTGAGATCCCTGCCGCAGACGGCCGGTGAGCTCGTCCAGGGGCATGCTGGTCCAGGGCTCCAGAAGGCGTAAGTGATTAGGTGTAAGACTTTCAAACTGAACCAGAGAGACCCAGACTGAGGTCTTTCCAGCAAAGCTTGGTTTTGAACTAAGCTGTAACAGCAAACGAAACTCGCCCTGGGAGCCACTTGGCCGCGGGAATGTCTCGCTCCTGCAGGCACGGCACGCGTCCCCTCCTGTCCCCCGTCTTCTGCAGCCTCCCCCACTCGTGCTGTCCCCAGTTCTCAGCTGGTGTGGGGGCGCCCCCACGGGAAGGCCTTGTGGCTGTGGAGAGCTGGTTCCTGGGGCTCCCCGGACGGCTTCTGAGAAGGAGACGCGGCCTGTCTCTGGCAGCCGGGAATGTCATGGACGGGGAAGCCTGGTGTGCTGCAGTCCGTGGGGTCACGCAGAGCTGGACGTGACTTAGAAACTGAACAGGTGGCGTTCTAGCCACCTGAGGGCCAAGCCAGAGCTTCGTACAGAAGAGCTCCCAGAGATAAGTTTCCAAAGAAAGCCCCTCCTTAAGAAAGCAGAGAACACTGAGTGAAGCTGGGCCAGGCAGAGGGAGCCAGAGCTGAGCCAGCTTCTGAGGCCGCCTGCAGGCGGCCAGCTCCTCAGCAGAGTTCCTCTTTTCTAACAGAGCCTCTCAGTCCTTACGGAGTGTTGGCCAGACCCCACGTGGTATGCGGCGGTCCTTACGGTTTGTGAGCTGGAGCTTTGGTCAGCCTAACACGACAGTCACAGGCTTGGGGTTTCAGAGCCAAGGGAAGCTTTAAACTTCTCGTTTCCCTTACTCGTTGGCCGCACGGGGCCTGCAGGGCCTGGTGCCCAGGCCAGGGATCGGAGCGGGTCCCAGCAGTGAACGCCCGAGCCCCCGGAGCCCCGAGGGCCCCCGAGCGCCTCCCTTTAGGGCTCCCAGCGAGCCCAGGGAAAGCGCACACGGCTGTGTGGACTTGCCCCTGACTGCGCCCGTCGCGCGTCGTGACGCACTGTCTCGGTGGGAGGCGCGCAGGCCTGGCCCAGCGGCCCAGCTGCTCTGCAGGAGACACCTGCGATTCCTCGTCTCTAAACAGGGTTGATGGTAGTGTCGACCTCTTAGGGTCGTGAAATGAGAACCACTTAATACACTGAAATAGCTAGAGATGAGTCACAGCCATTCAGACTAGTTTCCGAATCTTGGAATACTCTTACTGACCTGAGGATACTCTGATTTTCAGGTTGGCTGTTAAGCCGTCCATAAAGGATGGATTTTTCAGGGTCAGAGAAGCAGCCCGGCTCTAGCACGTGCCTGTGCTCTGACAGCGGGCCTGATGGGTTTTGAGAAGTAAACGTTAGAGGGAGTGCCGAGGTGCGGGGGGCCCGGTGGGGCCGGGAGGAGGCCGAGCTCTGGTGCCCTGCGGTGCTGTGCGCTCAGCAGCCCCAAGGCTCCGCCGGCCGCCCTCCCGCTCCTGTGCCCGCCCGCCTTCCCGCTCGTCTGCACGCGCGCACGCACTCACGGCACCCCCGCTTGCTTGGAGTCGGTGGTAGCCTCCCCCCGGTTTGCTCGAGTTTCCTCAGCCTTGCTCCTGGCGCCCTGTGGGCGCTGCCCCTCCGTCAGGCAGGGCTCTGCCTTGCACCCAGCCTCCTGAAGCCCCTTCGTCTGCTGGCAGGCGCCCAGCGGGCTCTGTCCGCGCTGGGTAGTGTCTTCGCTGTTCTCCTTTTAGGTAAAAGCCGAGGCCTGTTTTGCTTTCCCTTCTCTCTGGGGCCTGATTGCCTAATAAGGTAAAGTATGTCCCAGACAGCTGAGCTGTTGAGACAGAACAACCATCTAAGCTTAGAGACCCGGTAGGTAAGCTCCGGACGGGACAGCTTATTTCTGTAGTCAAGCAGTATTTTTCACATTCACTGGAAACCACCATCATCTTTTTTTAAGCAAGCCGCTCTCGCTTTTTAGTTGAGTGAAAAGATAGTAAAATATAGATCTTCCTCCCTCAGCTTCTTTGTCTTCTAAGCTTAGAGACCCGGTAGGTAAGCTCCGGACGGGACAGCTTATTTCTGTAGTCAAGCAGTATTTTTCACATTCACTGGAAACCACCATCATCTTTTTTTAAGCAAGCCGCTCTCGCTTTTTAGTTGAGTGAAAAGATAGTAAAATATAGATCTTCCTCTCTCAGCTTCTTTGTAGCTGGAAAAGAAGGGGAAGAAAGGGAAAAGGTAGTCAGCTTGTCCCCGGAATGAGAGGGCTTGTGAAGCCTGAGAATCTGATACAGTGCTCCCGGGACAGATGGAGTGGGCAGGGCTGTGTGGACAGGGCTCGGCAGCCTCTCTCAGCCGCCGCCGGGGCCGCGGGCAGGGCGCTGGGGGAGGCGAGCCAGGGCCTCCGTCCAGGCCGCCCGCGGGGGCCTCTCCAGCCTCAGCGCCACGCTCGCTGGGACCGCCTCTCCCCTCGGGCGCTTCTGCTCTGCACCCGTAGTTCTTAGGATCCCGCAGCTGCTGGGCTGTCTATATATGGGTCCCACTTGTGCCTGGATCCAGCCAAGCTGGAGAAGCCGGCCTGAGAACAGTTTCTTTTGGCATCTTCCTTTTAAGGACTCCATCAGCTTTAGGTCGCGCTGTTGCCGAGCAGAGCTCAGTAAAGTGCACTGTGTTCCTCTCAGACCTGCAGTTTTGGGGCCTGCTGCCCCGTCACGCCAGTGAATTCTGCCTCAGTCAGGAATCCGTCAGATGGAATAAACTGACCTTCACGGTGTCTGTGTGGCCTCCACTCAGGGGTCCAGAGATGCGGCGGGTTTATCAGCTGCTGAGGGGAGGACACTTAGCCTCTGAGCTTTGCACTCACTCCAGGCTCCTCCTTCCGCCTCTGGCTGCCTTCAAGGCCTCCGGTTTTGTCAGTGACCCGTGACCTTGTGTGGCGTCGTGAGAGGCTTGAACCTCTGTGTAACTGGTTTTCTGTGTTTAGGCAGTGTGTTCCGCTCCAGAAAGCACGCGACGTGCAGAGACGCGCAGAGGGAGCTTCTGGAGGAGGCTGTCCTCGTAGGGGCCGCCGTGGGGTGATGATGCGCCTGCGTCTGCAGGCAGGGCCAGGGAAGCCCGGCTCCCCCGTGCCCCTGAGCACAACTGTCTCGCCGCTCGGCTTCTGCCCGCCGCCCTGGACAGTCAGGGGTGAAAGCCTCTCTGTCATCCGAGTTCAAAGCCAGACTTGACTCTGTGTGTGAGCTCACCTTTTTCGGCAGAGGGAGCTTCTAAAAGTCCACCACATCGGTAGAGGAGAAGCCGCTTGCATGTGGGTTGACTGCGTCCCCAACCACGTCGCCTCTTGTGCAAGGACATCGTCATTCAGCAGCCCCCGCCCCGCACACCCCCATCACCGCTGCCATCGGCCTTCAGGATGCTTCTCAGGGTCCACCTCTGGCTGCCTCATGACGCCTCCTGGTGGTCTTGGCCCCCAGATTTGCACGTTGAAACACATGCTTCATTTTCAATGATTTCCCTTTGTCTCTTCTCCGTGTTTTATTATTGATTTTTTGTGATTTTAGCTGAGTTTTACCTCTTAAGAATTTCATTTCAGGATAGTCATAGTTGGTGGGAGTAAAAAATGTTTGTTATAAGAAGCGATTCCGACCGCTGTAAGGAGTGAAAATAAAGTCGTTCACTCAAATGAGATGATTGTTTAACATGCCGGTGAATTTCATGCCGGTATTTTTCCTAAGAAAAATATATCCCTAGGCCAGCTAATGGCTTTCTTAAGAAGAGGAGCGTTTTCAGCCCCTTCTGGGCCCCCGTCATTACCGTGATGACAGTTTCGTGTGAGGCTGGCTTCAAAGCCCTCTGGCTCAGCTCTCGTGGACGGAGTCAGGCCGTGCTGCTTTGATCTTGGGGAGCCCGCAGGGGTAATTGATCCCTGTGCGGTGCGGTCTGGAGGTTTCCTTAGTTACAGGACTCTTCCTTTCTTCTGGAGACCTTTAACCATGGCTTAGGCCTAGCTAATGTCAGCCTTCTAGCCCCATGATTGAGGTAACAAGCTTAGTGGGGGATTTGCTGCTCTTTCTCAGCAAACGGAGTGTTTATAGATTCGCCCCGGCAGGAATGCTGAACTCGAGGCGCTGACTGATGCCGCGGCTGGAGGGCCGGAGGGATGGGCTGGTGGGGGCGTGGTCACGGTCTACCAGGCTTCACTTTCTCCAGCTCCATTTTCCATCAGGCAGACTCAGGAATCGGAGCAGGCATTCAGGGGCCTGAACTTCTCTCTTAGAAAACCGAGATGTTCTGTCCAGACGCAGTGCTCGAGGGACACAGATGTCTGCACAGGTGCACCGGAGCACGCGTGCTCCCTGGGCTTTCAGAGGCTCCGTTTCCTGATAGCCCCAACTCTGACACTGTGAATTACGCCAGTTTCGACGGCTACTGAGAAGAAAGAAGGGACTTTTTAAAAGCCCTTTAGCAAATTAAGTGTTCAAAGTAGAATACTTGGGTGGGCTTGGAGCTTATAGCTCCAGTTAAATTCCTAAAAACCTTTGTTGGGCTGTAGCAGCATCCTAGAAGGAAAATACTGCTTGGGTATCCTGTGCCAAGTGAAACAGCGCCTGCCGTGCGGTGGAGCTTGGCCTGGCGCTGGGACTCAGAAGACCTGCACCGCCTCGGCCGTCACCGGGCTGTCGTCCCTGAGCGCTGAGGCCTCCCTCTGTCCAGGCATCCGGCTCTTTGGAGGGTCTGCACTCTGGGCCGTGGGGGGCCAGGCAAGTGCTGGGGCCTGCCCTGCGGGGGCAGGGGGCGGGGGCGGCCTGGCCTTCGTCTTGGCACCGAATGCTGCCACTCTGGGCTTAGCAGGCCTTGTGGGCAGGGTCTGATCGTCCATGTGGTCTACTTGGCCAGACACTTGCTCCGTCTCAGCCGCTCAGCTCCACTGTTCCAGCGAGCAAGCAGCTGTGGACAGTGTGTCCTGAACGGGCATAGCCGTGTTCTGGCGAAACTTTTCATACAAAGCAGGCTGGACTTGGCCTGCGGCAAGCACCAGGTGACCGGCTCGGACGGGCTGCCGGCGGCCGCGTGCCTCTCGGTGCCCGTGTGTCTCCCGCCAGGCCCACCTTGTCGACGCAGCGTTCTTCGGTTCTTGAGTGTCGCCGGCAGTGTGTGGGCAGGGGAGTCGTGCAGGGGCAGCGGTGTCGTCTGTCCTCACCTGGAGACGCCTGCTGCAGGGGACGCAGCGGAATTTCCCGGGGGGCAGCGTCGAGGGGGGAGCGTCTACGTGGAGCTCCCCCGTGGTCTCACTTCACGGCTTCTGGGGAGAAAGCCTGAGATGACGGTCCCCTGTCTGTCCCTTGTCAGCTCGTCCCATCGGAACCTGCCCTCCCCCTCCCGAGGCCTCCAGCCACAGTTTGGACACAGGCAGTCGCCCGCTGAGGGACAGGCCTAGCTCCCTGCAGACTCTGCCCGCGCCTGAGCCAGTCTCTGAGGCTCCCAGGTTCCCGGGAGGGTAGCAGTCGTGGCAAACAGCCCTGGGGTACGGGTTCATCTAGAACGGTTTCCTCAAAGAACACTTCCTCCCAGCTCACCCCTCCTCAGTGCGCACCGTTGCCCCAGAAAAACATCACAGGCGAAAAGGAGCTTTCCGACGGTAAGTCCCAGGGGCAGGGCAGGACTGGGGAGGCCGACCCTGACTGCGCGCGAGCCACAGCATGTCGCTCTGTGAGTGAGCTGCTCCCTGCTCTGTGTTCAGGCCAGTCCTCTGAAGAAAGTGTCTTCCAGAACTTACCTCCCCGAATGCTCTTTTACTGCCAGCTACAGCTGCGCGTGGGCCTCCCTGGTGGCTCGGTGGTAGAGAACCCACCTGCCAGTGCGGGGGACGTGGGTTCAGTCCCTGCGTCAGGAAGGTCCCTGAGAAGGAGTGGCCACCTGCGCCAGCATTCCTGCCTGGGAATCCCATGGACAGAGGAGCCTGGCAGGCTGCAGTCCACGGGGTCGCAGAAGAGTCAGAAGGGACTTAGTGACTAGACAACAGTCGAGCTTAAAGGAATGAATTTGATTTAGATTGAAATCGTTACTAGAAAACTACTTCAGAATAGATTCGTTCACAAATCTACGTCTGCATGAATAGAAACGTGTGACTCCACGGGTTCGGAACTGTCGCTGTTCAGTCACTAAGTTGTGTCCCACTCTGCAACCCCATGGGTGAAGCGCACCAGGCTTCTGTGTCCTTCCCCAGCTCCCAGAGTTTGCTCAAACTCTTGTCTGTTGAGTCAGTGATGGCGTCCAGCCATCTCGTCCTCTGTCGTCCCCTTCTCCTCCTGCCCTCAATGTTTCCCAGCATCAGGGTCTTTTCCAGTGAGTCAGTTCTTCACATCAGGTGGCCAAAGTATTGGAGTTTCAGCTTCAACATCAGTCCTTCCAATGAAAACCCAGGACTGATCTCCTTTAGGATGGACTGGTTGGATCTCCTTGCAGTTCAAGGGACTCTCAAGAGTCTTCTCCAACACCACAGTTCAAAGGCATCAATTCTTCGGCGCTCAGCCTTCTTCACAGTCCAACTCTCACATCCATACGTGACCACTGGAAAAACCATAGCCTTGACTATGCAGACCTTTGTTGGCAAAGTGACATCTCTGCTTTTTAATGTGCTGTCTAGGTTTCTCATAGCTTTCCTTCCAAGGAATGAGCCTAATGAAGTAGAATTTTCTTTTCACCAACCAAAATATGAAGATATTTTGAAAAGATAAAGGCCAGTTTGAGAGGATTGTGAGATGAATCGCCTCATATTTCATGTTGGGAATGCAAATTAATACTTCTCCTTAGAAAGCAAATTGCAAGCTATGAAAGACCCCAAGTTGATGCAGAATTTTCATTTTTGGAACTCTGTCTCTAGAAACAGTCCTAAATATGATGAAGAAGAGAAGTGTTACATCCAGTGATTTTCAGCAGAGGTTATATACTACATACAGGGCTGTATAAAATTTGTTTATTCAGTAAATGCTCATGTGCCTGTTACGTGGGAGGCTTTTGTTTGGTGCTTTTGAACAGAGCAGAGTCCACTTAGCGATTGTGTTAGTGGGAAAATGGAAACCATTGAAACATCCCTTGTCCCGGCGGCAGTTAGGCAAACGGTGCCTCCCCCTCGCAGTGGACACCGTGAATCACAGCTTGCGTTCCATCCCCGATGGCCAGCCCTGGGGGGTTTCCTAGGAAGAGACTGGAGTTGGAGGCCGCCGAGCTGCAGAGGCCTCACAGGGCCCTGGGTGAGTGCCCGTGGGGCGCCGCCACGTGGGCCAGTGCATAGCCCCCCGGCAGCGTGAGCGTGGGCACGTGGGCCGCAGACAGTCGCCAGGTACTGGTGGCCGTGCTCCCGAGGTGGGACTCGCTGCCCCGCTTGCTTCCGCTCTAATGAGCCCCTCTTGCCGCTGTCGTTCTTCTCTAAGTGCTTGGGCAGCACGGACGTTGGGAAAGCAGAGGCTTGAAGTGAAGTGCGGGCTGCTGCCCCGGCCACGGCCCGCCCTCCGACGCCGCCGGTTTCTGCTGTGTGGAGCGGTCTGCACGCTCGCCCCGGCCCTTAGAGGCCCCAGACACTGGGGGTCACAGAGTTATTTCTGGAAGGTACTGTGGAAACTATTCCACCCCAACTTCCTTGTTTTACAGGTTGAAAGTCCAGAGCCCCAAAGTGGGTGCGGCTTCTGAGCCGTCCAGGAGCTGCCGGGTCCGCCCACCATTGGTTCCAGGCCGCTGTCCTCCCGAGGGCCCGGCGCCTCCTGGGGCAGAGGTGCCGCGGCCTGGCTCCCGGGACCGCGGCCTCCTCTGTGCATCGCGCGGGGAGATACAGGCAGGCTTTACACACAAGCTCTCCAGTCAGCGCTGCTGCCGCCCAAGCTTATCACCGTGTCAGTCATCTGCCCTCCCTATCTCATTTCGCAGTATACCCAAGGTTCCAATCCATACAACTTCCGAACAGTAGGAATAGTCCTCCACTACAGCTGATTTTGAGTTTGAGCTTTGGATATATTTACTAATGTTTTATCTGACTTGTGACGTTAGGGGAACCGAACTGCTGTTATTTCAGAAGTAAAAGCCATTAACGATACAAGTAACTCCCAAAAGAAGGGTAGTCAGATTGGCAGTAGCAGACCCCGGAAGAGAGTGTGGTGCCTCCGCCGTGCTGAGGGGGAGCGGCCGCGAGCCCGCTGCTCTGCGCAGCCACCCAGCAGGTGCGGAGTGAGGCGGCGTCAGGCACGCAGGGCTGACTCAGCCCACAGGCCGGCTGGCTCAAGGACCGAGTGTTTCTCAGCAGAAGGAAAACGAACACAGCAGGAAGTGGGACAGAAGAGAGAAGGTGCGTGGAGCGTGGCAGTAGAGCCAGTCTTTCTTAACGCCCAAGCGCTGGATCTGGAATCTGGAAGCGGTGCAGCGTCAAAGGTGTGAAAGTGCCCTGCAGTGCTAGTTTGAGCAGAAAGAGGCTGGTTAACTTTATACACTTCCGAAGGGAAAAAATGCCTTAACTGTTAAACCATTACATAAGAATAGCCACTGAAATAACATAGAAATAGAAGGTACAACTCCCATCAGTAGAGGAAAAATAGGAGAATTTTCAAATTAATTCACTCCATCCAGTGGAAGACAGGAAAAGAGACGGAAAGAGGCAAAGGGGAAAACAGCAAATAGGAGACTCGAAACGAAACGTGTCTGCAGCCTTGATGAGCATGAATTTACCCGTAAAGCCAGGCAGACACTCGGGTTGAATTACTCCACTGCGTGCTGTCTTCAAAACGGTAGTGAAGGGTTAAAAATAAAAGTATGGGGGATGTATGCAGATGTTCACCGAGAGGAAGCTGATATGGCAACATTAATGTCCATCAAAAGATAATTTTAAGCAAAAGACATCAAATGACAGGATGATATTTCTTAATTGTGAAAAGCAGTCCACAGAGAAGTTACAAAATAATGGACTGTAGACACCGAAAATACAGTCTCAAGATTTATAAAGCAAAAGCTGTCAGAGCAGCAAATGAATCGCATGCCCACAATCAGAGCTGCAGACTTTCACACACCTTCTCAGAAACTAGCATGTCAGACACTCACAGTCCTCTGAAGGACATAACAGATTCAGAGAACATGAATAGCCAGCTCGTTCTGGTGGCTACACCAGGCACACGTGGGCTTGTATCGCGAGGACCACAGTGAATTAAAAATCAGCTTCATGCTTCCATTCATCAAATACTTATTGAGTGCGCGATACTTACCATCCGTTGTCCTGGGCACTTGGAATGCAAGTCAACAGAGAGCCTGGGCTCATGAAGCTGACCTAGCAGGGAGGAGGCAGAGGAGGCAGGTGGGAAAGGGCAAGCACAGTGAGGCGCAGTGTGCATCAGACGCGGTGTGAAAAAGAGCGTTGCATGGAGAGGGTTGGGTGGGGAGGGGACACGCTCTGTTGCCGGGTGGGATGTCTGAATGAATCTTGTTGACTGAGATCAGAACAGAGAGCTGAAGAGTGAGCGAGTCAGCCACAAAGATGTCTGGAGGGAGGGTGCTCCAGACAGACGTGCCGGCTAGAGCCAGGCCTCGGCGGACCGGAGGGGAGAGCTTCCCTGCTGGTCCGGGGGGAGGAACCCACCTGCCAGTGCAGGAGCCTCGGGTTGGCTCCGCGGTCGGGGCGTAAGCCCCACAGCACGGCCGCTGAGGCCCAGCCACCCCGTCCGGGGGCACCCACGCGCAGCACGGCCAGAACCAAGCGAATGCGACTCTCGTAAAAAGAACTGGCTCTGTGAAAAGATAAACAGAAGTGACAGACCTTCAGCCAGACTCGAGGGAAACAGCAGGCGCAAACCAGCAAAACGTGGGAAAGAAGCTACAGTCGGCGCCAGAGACACGCAGGATCATAAGGGACTCTCGGACGTCTGTGTGCTGTCAGCATGGACAGCCCAGAAGAAACGGGCAAACTCTTGGAAACGTTCCACCTTCTAAGACGGAACTCAGAAGAAGTAGAAAATGGGGACAGATGAGCTGCCAGTAATGAACTTGAATCAGTTACTTCAGAAACTCCCAGCACGCGAAAGTCCTGGACCAGGTGGCTTCACGCGCGTGTGTGTGCACGCATGCGCTGTGCCCTGGGGCCTCCATCGTGTCCGAGTTCTCTGTGCCCCTGTGGCTTCACGCGCGTGTGTGTGTGCACGCGCGCGCTGTGCTCTGGGGCCTCCATCATGTCTGAGTTCTCTGTGCCCCTGTGGCTTCACGCGTGTGTGTGTGCGTGTGTGTGTGTGTGCACGTGCGCGCTGTGCTCTGGGGCCTCCATCGTGTCTGAGTTCTCTGTGCCCCTGTGGCTTCACGCGTGTGTGTGTGCGCGTGTGTGTGCACGCGCGCGCTGTGCTCTGGGGCCTCCGTCGTGTCTGAGTTCTCTGTGCCCCTGTGGCTTCACGCGTGTGTGTGTGCGTGTGTGTGTGCACGCGCGCGCTGTGCTCTGGGGCCTCCGTCGTGTCTGAGTTCTCTGTGCCCCTGTGGCTTCACGCGCGTGTGTGTGTGCGCGTGTGTGCGCGCACGTGCGCTGTGCTCTGGGGCCTCCATCGTGTCTGACTTCTCTGCGCCCCTGTGGACCGTAGCCTGCCAAACTCTTCCGCCTGCAGGATTTTCCTGGGAAGAATACTGGAGTGGGTTGCCGTGCCCTTCTCTGGGGAACTTCCCAGCCCAGGGATCGACTCTGCTCCTACGCTGATTGGCAGGTGGGTTAGTTCTACCAACGTTTAGAGAAGAGTTAGCACCTGCTCTTCAGTCCAGTCGCTCAGTCGTGTCTAGCTCTTTGCGACCCGTGGACTGCAGCGTGCCAGGCCTCCCTGTCCATCACCAGCTCCCCGAGCTTACTTAAACTCATGTCCATCCAGTCGGTGATGCCAGGCAACCGTCTCATCCTCTGTCGTCCCCTTCTCCACCTTCAGTCTTTCCCAGCTTCACGGTCTTTTCCAATGAGTCAGTTCTTCGCATCAGGTGGCCAGAGTATCAGAGTTTCAGCCTCAGCACCAGTCCTGCCAGTGAGTGTTCAGGGCTGGTTTCCTCTTGAGAAACTCTTTCAAAAAGTTGCAGAAGGAGGAGGATTTCCAACTCACTCTGTGAGGCCAGCATCACCCTGATGCCAAAGCCAGACTGAGATCACACACACACACACACACACACACACACACACAGCCAGACTGAGATGACACACACACACACACGCGCGCGTTTGCAGGCCAGTATCATTGATGAACACATTATAAAACCTCTCAAATACTAGAAAACCAGATCTGACAATACACTTAGAGAATCATATACCATGATCAAGTGGGACTTTTCCCAGGCACACAGGGATGGTTCAGTATCCACAGACAATATGAAATACACCACATCAACCAATTGAAGAGTAAAAACCGTATGATCATCTCAGTAGAGGCACAAAAAGCTTTTGACAAAATTCAACATCCACTTTTTTATTAAAAGCCTCCAGAAAATGAGGAGAAAGAAAACTTGCCTCAACATGATAAAGGCCGTATATGGGAAGCCCACGGCTAACGTCCTACTCGATGGCGAAAACGGAAAGCACTCATTCTGAGAACAGGAAGAAGGCAAGAATGCCTGCTCTCACCGGTCACTCCATATAGCCTTGGAAGTCCTAGCTACAGCAGTTAGAGAAGAACAATAATGAAAGGAAGGAAGCCTGCTGCAGATGACCTGCCACTCTACACAGAAGGTCCTGATGGTGCTACCGGGTAACTGCTGGAGCTCAGGGACGCTGGTAACGTTGCAGAATACAAAATTCAGACACGGAAATCTCTTGCATTCTTATACACTATCAATAAAAGATCATAAAGAGAAATTCAGGGAACAACCCCATTTACCGTCGCATCAAAGAGAATAAAATACCTTGGAATAAGCCTACCTGAGGAGGCAGAAGCCCTGCATTCTGAAGAGGCCGATGAAACGGAAGATGATACAAGCAGACGGAGGAACAAGCCACCTTCACGAATGTTCCGATCTGCCTCCTAAAGCGGAGGAGACGGGCAGCAGTAAACGGGACCCAGCTGAGCTTAAAAGCTTTTGCATCGCAAAGGAAACCATCGACAAAGCAAGAGGACAGTCTACGGAATGGGAGGAGATAGTTCCAAATGACACGACTGATAAGGGGTTAACATCCTAAATGTGTAAACAGCTTATACAGCTCAACATCATAAAAGCAAACCACTCAGTTAAAGAACGAGCAGAAGATCTGAGTAGACATTTTTCTAGAGAAGATAACCGGATGGCCATCAGGTTCATGAAAAGATGTTCAACGTCATTCATCACCAGGAAAGTCTGAACTAAAACCACAGCGAGGTGCCAGCTGTGCGCTTAGTCGCTCAGTCCCATCCGACTCTGCGACCCCGTGGACTGCAGCCCCGCAGGGGGATTCTCCAGGCAAGAACACTGGAGTGGGTTGCCATGCCCTCCTCCAGGGGAACTTCCCAATCCAGGGATCAAACCCAGGTCTCCCGCACTGCAGGCAGATTCTTTACCAGCTGAGCCCCCAGGGACGCCCATGAATGCTGGAGTGGGCAGCCTGTCCCTTCTCCAGGGGGTCTTCCCGACTGAGGAACTGAACCAGGGCCTCCTGCATTGCAGGTGGATTCTTTACCAGCTGAGCCAGGGATGCCCCATAAAACAAACAACTCAATTAAAAACAAGCAGAAGGCCTGAATAGATATTTTTCCAGAGAGGATGCAGAGATGGCCAGCATCTCTAAGCACCAAGAAAAGGCAGCCTGAGACAGCAGTGAGGCACCGCCACACACCTCTCAGCACTCCTGTCGTCAGAACGCAAACCGCGTGGTGAGGACGTGGAGTTGGCGGGACTGCTTGCGGGAGTATAGCGTGGTGCAGCCACCATGGAAAGCAAGATGCTCGCCACAGAGCGCCATGTGACCCGGCAGTTTTGCTCCTGGATATACACCCAGAGGAAGCAAGACGCTGATTTGAAAGGATGACGCGCAGCATTACTTGCCGTTACCGAGGTGCGGAAGCAACCAGGCGCCCGTCAGCAGATGGAGGGCGAGAGGTGTGTGCGTGTAGTGGGATGCTCGGTTCAGCCGCTCAGTCGTGTCCGACTCTGTGCGACCCCACGAATCGCAGCACGCCAGGCCTCCCTGTCCATCACCAGCTCCCGGAGTTCACTCAGACTCAACGTCCATTGAGTCAGTGATGCCATCCAGCCATCTCATCCTCTGTCGTCCCCTTCTCCTCCTGCCCCCAATCCCTCTCAGCATCAGGGTCTTCCAGTGAGTCAACTCTTCGCATGAGGTTTCAGCTTTAGCATCATTCCCTCCAAAGAAATCCCAGGGCTAATCTCCTTCAGAATGGACTGGTTGGATCTCCTTGCAGTCCAAGGGACTCTCAAGAGTCTTCTCCAGCACCACAGTTCAAAAGCAGCAATTCTTCGGTGCTCAGCCTTCTTCACAGTCCAACTCTCACATCCATACATGACCACAGGAAAAACCATAGCCTTGACTAGACGGACCTTAGTTGGCAAAGTAATGTCTCTGCTTTTGAATATACTATCTAGGTTGGTCATAACTTTCCTTCCAAGGAGTAAGCATCTTTTAATTTCATGGCTGCAGTCACCACCTGCAGTGATTTTGGAGCCCAAAAAAAGTCTGACACTGTTTCTACTGTTTCCCCATCTATTTGGGGAATATTACTCAGCCCCAGAAAAGAATGAAATTCTGCTATTTACAGCAATGTGAATGGACTTGGAAGGCATTATACTACGTGAAATGTCAGAGGAAGAAAAGTATGATATCACTTATGTGTGGAATCCAAAACATGAAAAGCAGCAGATTCCCGGGTATAGAGAATGAACTAGTTAGTGGTTATCAGTAGGGAGAGGGAAGGGGAAGGAAATGCTGGAGTAGGGGATTAAGAGGTTAAACTACTCTCTGTACAGTAAGTGAGCTACAAGGATATGTTGTACAGCACAGGGGATACAGTTTTTTATTAAAACTATAAATGGAATATAACTTTTAGAAATTTAAATCATTACGTTATACACTTGAAACATATAATACTGTACTTGAACTATATACCTCAATGGAAAAAGGTATTCTGGACACACGGGGTGTGAGGAAACGAGGGGTCTCGGCAGCCCCAAGGTTTTTGGTCTGAGCAGCTGCAAAGCCCGAGTTGCCGGCAGCTGGGGCATGCAGGCCGGGGAGGGGTGCAGGGCCTGGGTGGGGGTTGTCCAGCTCAAGATCTCTGCGGGTGCCCGGCCATCAGGCCTGTGGCACGTCTGGGTGATGCTTAAATCCGTGAGGCTCTGTGAGGGGGTGGAAGGGCAGTTGGGACGAGAGGGTCAAGGACTGAGCTGGGGTCACCCCACACTGCAGGGAGGGCCTCGGGCCCAGGGGCCAGAGGGCACCCAGGAAGTGGTGGTGCCCCGTCCCGCGTGAGTGGGAAGAGGGCACCGCAGACAGTGGCCGCGGCACTGAGGGTTGCCGACTGGGCGGGTCGTGAAGGCCGAGGGCTGCCCAGTGACATCCGTGTGGGGTCAGCAGGGACCTTGGCGGGGCCAGCTCCGGTGGAGCCCGGGGGCAGAAAGGCTGGCAGCGGCGGTTTCAAGACACAGCTGGGGAGAGGAGTTAGAAATACGGAAAACAGTCATTTTTTGCAGACAAGTTTCTCAGCAGAGTGGGGCAGGGAAATGGAATGATGGCTCACAGGAGAGATGGAGTCGAGACAAGGGTGCTTCTTGAGATGGAGACGGTGGCCGATGGGCCTGGGGGAGGTGGA